>RJWM01013013.1:37743-54823 GCA_004363535.1 Dasyprocta punctata | reverse complement strand
TTCTTTTTTAAAAATAAATTCAAAACAACCAGGATTTTTGCAGCTTTTTCTGTTCTATGTTAATTGAATTTTACATAAATATTGTACACTTTCTTGAGTACTGAGGATTGAATACAGTGCCTCACACATTATAAGCGTGTGCACTAACACTGAGTTATACCCTTTGCATTTGCGTTATTTTATTTTAAGAAGTGACTTTTAATTTTTTACTTCCTTCACAGTCACATCATTTTTAAAGAAAACTATATAATTATTTTTCTCGTTCATGTCTGTGCTGTTTATTACATGATTTGCAAATGTTAATTTTAGTCACAGTAAATTAAAATAGATGTGACTGGGCAACAGTGAAAATTGAATGCTAATGATGTGTGATTAAATTGAATTTCAAACTATGTATATTGAAATAAGAATATTTATTCTCAAAAATTCCGGATATTGAATTTGACTTATAGTGAGCACACTGAACAGTTTCTCATATTAGAAGTTTTATGTACTAATGAGGAAAGCTTTCATTGTCAAGTTCCATTGTTTTTATTAATACTGTTTTTATAACTTTTGGGAAACATCTGACAGAGCCACACATTGAGAAAATAAAAGTACAAAGCAGCATTAATTTTTCTGTTTAGGGGTTAAAACCTATGTGAAATGTGAATTATTAAATTTTAAAAAATCGTTAACTCATTTTCATCCATGCATATAACCAATATTTGTTAAGCATATAGTATTTGTTCATGTGAAAATTGAATCTGAGAGCTTTTGGTTTTGGGGCAAATTGTTTTCATTTAAACATTTTTAATATAGAGCAATGAAAGACTTATCTAAATCTCTAGCTTTCACAGTTTCCTTTCGTTAATCATTCATCAAGCCATTTCACTTGATTTTTCCAGCAACAGATGCTCATTTGCATAAAATAAGAGTACGTTCAGGAGTTGGGGGACAGAGAAGTATTTAGGAAATATGAATAAGCCTAAAGTTAATAGAAAAGAATACATAGAAGGACAAATACAAACTATTTATGTAATTTTCTTGTGTGAAATGTGAGAAAAAGGAACAGAAACTGAAAATGAAGAAATGAAACCAACTCTCTTCACTGCATACTTGTATTTTCCATTATTTATAGATAATTTGGGCTCCTAAATCAGGTAAGAATGTATCATTCATCATATACTTTATTTTCAAAGTTGTATTCTACTTTCTAGCCCCTTATTCTATGTCCCCACACTGTGGTAAGAGACTTAACCGGCTGATAGTTAAATGTAATAGTGATCATTCATCCCAGGGAAACATAGTTCCCTATTTTGTAATAGTTTAACATCAGTGGTATGATTCAGACTGGAAAACTGAAGGTAAAGGGAAATAGTAGTATGAGATGAAAGAAGACAATTTACATAACTGTTGGAGAAGAAAACAGAAAACAAAATTGCCATAAACAATATAAAATAATGAGATTGTGAAACATGTTTACTAAGATTTATATTAAGAGCTCCTTTATATATAAACTAGCAAGAAAAAGATGAAAAAGTCAATAGAAAAAATAGGCTAAAGATACACAGTACACAGAAAATAAATGGCTCTTAAACATACAAAATGTCATCAAAGTCACTGAATGGTGTGTAGCTTTTGAAAGACAGATGTTTTGTGTACATTTTGGAAGCAGTTTGGCAATTATTATTTCATATATAAAAACTTTCTTATAGTTTCATTCCTTTATATGCAAAAGAATATACCGAAAAATTTGCTTTATTTATGAGAGGAAATATTGGACACAAAGTATGAATTCTTCAATAACCCAGGAGTTAAATCAGTTACATTTTACTCCCCAAATCCACTAAGAATTTTCTTATTTCCTTATGTGTAACAGGTCCCACACTATAGGGAAATAGGTAAATATAAAGATTAAAGACACCTTTATATGTTGATGTGAAATATTCTCAGTTTTATTCCCTAATATTTGAAGTGTGTGTTTATTTTAACTTTATGCAGTCTGTAAACTATTTGTATAAAATGGAAATAAAACCATTTATTTATGTTTGTTGAATGTGCAAAAATATATACCTAAATTTGTTTACAAAAGATGATGCAGTTTACAGCTAGTATGTTGAGACTTTTCAATGAATGCTATTTTGGACTTACTGGACTTTTAATTATATGAAGATTTTTAGTTTCATTGGAGGTTACCTATTGATCACAATTATCTGAATAAGTTGTCAAATGTCTTAGAATCTCAGGCCAGTTAAGTAGATTTAATATACTAAATTATAGTGGACAGTTTGTAGTCCTATAATATTAATGTAACCCAAAAACATTGAAAAGTCAGCTAGCTGTATAATTCATAGTTAATTTTGAATATTTAATCTTAGAGAGAAATGGAGATTCTGGTATTCTACTTACTGGCAAAATTTTTTTTTGAATCAAGGACACAAGTATTAAAAATGCAGTGACCGTCTTGTTGAATTTTTAACTTCAGTGAATATGGTAGGTTGCCATGGAATTATTGGTTAATTAAAAATAGGAGTAAGATTTAGCTTTAAGCACAATTGATACTATTTAGTCTAGTCCCTTAAGGAATCTAATGTGTTGTAAAATTATTATTTTTGCTTTGGACAATTGTTGTAAATAATTCTAATCTTTGTTAACTTAGAGATGGATACATACAGTTGGGATGTTCTTGAAGCTCATTATTCTGTCAAGATTTTACAAAGCCATAGTTACTATGATTTCCCACAAATAACATCTGTAACTTCTTTTGCTAATACAATTAATCTTTAGCATTTCTACCCAATGCCTGCCAAATTGCCATTTACTCAGTTTATTCATTTGTAGACATTTTGGCTAAGAAAGACATGGAACAGTGCCAGTAGTGTTTGTTTCTCTAACAGTCTTTTATGGACTCTAAATCATTTATTAGATTTTTCTCCAGTTTTTTTAATATAAGGTTTGAAGCCAAGTCATTATTAATACTAATTATTGTTATGCCTCTCATAGATATGAAAAGGTCTTGGTGATTCACTTTTTTGATTTTTATCTTTTCTACTGTTTGCTTCACTTTCCCTTAAAATATAGCTATTTTCCTGGAAAACTAATTTTTTTATTTTTAATTTCAGTGTGTTTGAGCTGGGGATACAGCTCAGTGGCACACCACCTGCCTGACAAGTGCAAGGTCCTGAGTTCAATTCTCAGTATATATATAAAAAAAGAATTCATCGTGTTCAAATGTTTATTTTCAGTCTGTGCTTATATATTCAATGTTCAATGTTTGTTCTCAGCAACTCTCCAGAATTTTTAATTTAGAAGACTACTTTTCTTTATATCTAGAATTTTTACCAGTCTTGATTTTAACCAAAGAAACTAAACTCAGAGAAGAGACTTCCATGTATTGTAAAAAAAATAATACATGGAGCCTTTTAAAAATAAAGCACAACTTGAGTCACTGGAGAACACCTGCCTTTTTGTGTACGATTATTTGCTAAGCATGATTTTAGTTATGGATCTGATTAATTTTGAATAGCTCACATTAATTAAAATTTAATAACACTTTATTTAATTAGGTTAGGTATTCTCAGAAGCACTCCAGAACTAGATTCTATGATTCATAGAAGCAAAAATATCTACTTCTTACTCAACATAATGATCTTACATTAAAAGGAATATAGGAAGAGCTGCAGAAATGAGGGACATGTAAATCAGTTCCAAATACTATTTTGTTACATGTTAGCTGTACATAATCTTTAGTTGCTAATTTAGCTCATCTTTTATAATGTTAGTATAAACAAAACAAAGATGAATAAAACAGCCTCTGACCTCAAGGATGTTAAACCTAGTGGGATTAAACAAAAGGAATTTTGCTTTGGCACATTAGAAATTCTAGGTAATTAGTAGTTGAATGTAGGTTTTGTCATATTACTACCCTCTTAACCTTAACTTATTTCCTTATTTATGATATCAAGATGAGTACCTTGGTTCTAGAGTCAAGTGGCAAGGTCAAGTGCAAAGGGTAGAAGCAAGGCTGGATATGTTTCTTTAGCCATGAGAGAATCTTTTCAGAAGCTGTCAGAATGTGACCCAGCAGGTCACATCCATCAGGGTTGTGCCGTATATTGTGGTTTCTAGACTCATACCCATCAAAGTGGAAGAGGTGTGTTCTGATTTGTTTAGTAGAACATATGATTCTGCAAGGAGAAGTTTCTTTGAGCAAAATCAAGCCTTGACTAAGGAACAGGAAGGAGGGAGCAGATAATTGTTTAGGCAATTAGCAGTGTTTGCCACATTATTGAACATTTATGAAGATAGAAGTGCCGGGATCCAAAAATATTTGCTTTTTGTCTTGGCAATTAAAAATGTAAGTTGGAACTCTTGAAAAGCACACCTTTAAGTTTTGGATATTATATGCATCTTTTTTTTTTTTTGCTTATCTTCCTTTGTTCTTTATTATTTTAATTATTAAACATTTAGGTATATCTCTAGTTCTTGCTGTTTTTCCTCTTACATATCCTTTCCACCTATTTTCACATTAGTCTGTTACCTTTTCTTTTTGTAGGCAGTTACAATATCCATAAAACATATTTTCCCTAATTCTCTGTAACCCCCTACTGTAGAGTTGGTTATATCATTTGTTAGATTTTGGGGGATACAGGGATTTTTATTAAAAACAAATACTGTGAAATTGAGTATGGAAACAGCAGAGCATTAACCAAACACAGGATTCTGGGTTAACTGCACAGGCTGCATGTTCATGGACCTTTAAATTCTTAAAAATGAAGATTACATCCTTATTATCAGCTCAGTTTACCAGACCAATTCTTTGTCTACATCTAAAATAGTAGTCTTGCTTTTAGCTGTCTGGGTTCTAGCCACAGTAGTTTTCTTTCACTGATTCCTTTTATCACCATGCTACCGGACCATTGCAAATTCTATTTTCTGCACCTTTCCCTGTTTTTCTTTCATTTCTCAGCATATGTCACATTCCATTGAAAACTTCACTTTTTTGTAGTAATTGTAATATTTAAAATTTAGTTTATTTTTATTTGTATATTTTAATTTTTCTCTTCTTATTGACCATTTGGTCAAAAGAATCAAATATTTTCACTTGCTGATTAAAGTTTCAGAGATACTCATCAGTTGAGTGACATCACTGGGGTAATAAAAACAGGCTTAAGAATAGAACACAATTTTTTCCTACCATATTGTTTGTAATATATTTCAACTAAAGAGTATTCTATGAAGTTAGCATATCAGTTTTATTCTCTATAAAGTTTTAAAAATTAGATTAATGAAAGATGATTTATTAATGGTTTCCTCCTTGTAAATATAGTTCTAATTGGATTTATTTGTGGAGAGTAAAATGACCTGCCAACCTGTGTTGTGTTTGACATTAACTGCTTTGCCTAGGAATGGCCATTAATAGAGTTAAGGAAGTATTTAGTACTTTTTCTTTCATTGTAACTCAACCAAAAGTTATTCTTTCATGAAGTAAAAATAAATCTGAAATATGCATATGGCATGTGCATGTGACTGAGTCTCAGCAAATTTTACAGTGGTGTCAGGAACTGGCACATAGTGAATATCTCAAAGAAGCTTCATCTTTACATTCATAGAATAAGTAGATTGTTTCTATTTATATTTAACTAGAGGAACTGTTGTATTTATTCATAATGTTAAGGCTGTTCTAGGGTCAGCCTGAAAGCATTTCTCGGTATTTCGTGGTGGTTCTGTGTCTTAATAGTGAACAATAGTGGCAAAGTTTAGCTAAGAAATGTTTGACTTTTCCAAAGCATCAGATTTTGTCCTCGGTTTGAAGGTAGTTTTAGTACCTCTGTTAAAAAGAATATAAATTTCCTTTATGTTGTCAGTAACTGAACAATTGCATGACCTTCTTTCTGCTGGATGAAAGAAAATGGTTGTTCTTCTCCATTTTTGTGATAGCAAGGCACTGAAGGGCTTCTTTAACCTCTTTCTAAGGCAGTTGCACACACCAGCTGACATACTTAAAAGTGTTTTGAGCAAAATAAAACATAGATAATAAGGAAACAGAGAACTAGAACTTTTGCAAATGGGAAGAGGGTCAAGGCATGGAAGGAGGGGAGGAGATAGGGAAGGAGAAGAGAACATAAACTTATTTAAAATGTCATGTACATAGACCAATTCCTCTTGATGAATGTAACCATGTACTGCAAACATGCTATTAAAATAAAAGCTTTTTAAATCAACTAACTTAAAATATTGTGCTAGTTATCTTTTTAACTTTGTGCGTCTCTAATTATGGCTAGAGGAAGGGTCTTTTAGGAAGTCTGAATACTGGCTAAAGGTAAGGAAATTCTTTATTAATCTGTTTTTAGTCATCGGTGCACAGAAGAGGGTTAGGAAAAATGAAGCAAATTAAAGTGATGAAATAAGAGTATTTTTCAATGTTTAATTACTTAAATATATTAGTACATGTTGCTATTAAACTTCTGGGGAAAAGGTGTCCTTTCTATTGTGTTATAAAGGAATTATGTATTTTTTGAAAGTTGCAAATTCTGTAAGGTAATTTGTAGAAATAGAATTCAAATATGTAACTATTTCTGTTCCTATTCTTGTCTTATAATTTATTTTTACACGTATATAGGTAAAACTGTTCAATTTCAGTTAAAATATATAATGTGTCAGTGTACGTAAGTCCTTAAATAAAATATTTGTCATTTTAAAGTAAAATCTAGGTAGATGGTCTCTACATATTTTATGTTATTTATTTATTTTTTTATTTAAGAGAAAATGGACACGGAAGAGAGAAACAAAAAGCAAAAAAGATAAACACAACAACAACAAACCCTATACTATAACATTATAGGTTTACACAATGAGGTGGTTGAAATTTGACAGTAGTTGCAATATTGCATATCGTTACCTTGAAAGGGGTTGTTTAGATTAACAGATATAGACATGTAAAATTGATCTAATCATGAGTATTAACTGTTCTTTTTCAATAGCTAATGTATTTAGTACTATAGTCATTTTAACTGTCCTATGTATACTTATTTATAAATTTATGTCTTTTTCCTTTACCCTTCCTTCCTTCCTCCTTTCCCCTTAGAGTACCTTTGTTGTTGTTAAAATAACTGTCCATATCATCAGGCCTGATATAATCAAACAAAATAGTTCAGAATAAAACCAATAAAGAAAAGAATGGTGATAGAAAAGAGAAACAAAAAGCTAAAGGGACCAACAAACAACAACAACATATCCAATACTATAACATTATAGATTTAGAAAATGAGATTATTGGAATTTTACAGTGGTTGTAACATTGTATATCATTACCTTCAAGGGGGTTGCTCACACTGACAGATATAGACATGTAAAATTGATCTAATCATATGAGTATCAACTGTTCTCTCTCACCAGTTAATGCATTTAGTAGTATAGACTTTTTAACCATCTTATGTATACCCTCATATAACTCTTTGTCTTTTTCCTTTTCCCTTCCTTCCTTCCTCCTATCCCCTTGTAATACCTCTTATAGTCTTCAAAATAATTGCCCTTACCATTGGGCCTAATATAATCAAACAAAATAGTACTGAATAAAACCAATAACAAATAAAACAATGGAAGCAATACATAGTAATGCAACATTGATTTCTGTAATGCCTCATATTATCTTCTAGGTAGTTGCCTATATCGTCTGTTATAATACAATCAATCAAATCAAAATAGGTTAAAATTCTCAAAACAGAACAGTAAAAGCAATACCGGGTTTCAAAACAAGGTGATCAAACTTCAATAAAGGCTGCCCTTATATATTTTGTTACTTTAAAATAGCTGTCTTTGTCATCATATATAATAAAGTTAAGCAGGTCAAGGTAGAATAAGATTAAACTAAACAGCTCATTGAAAACAATACTGGACTCAAATCCCGATGATGGATTATTCAATTGTCTGTTCCGCTCGATGATATCCCTCTGCTGCTGTTTCTGGAGCTGTGGACATTTTTATCTCTTTCTAGAATGTCCTTCAGTATTCTTTGTAGGGTTGGCTTGTTTGTCATAAATTACTTTATTTGTTGTTTGTTGTGGAAGTATCTTGTTTCTCTGTTGATAATTTTGCAGGGTACATCAATCTGGGTTGGAAGTTATTTTCTTTCAGGGCTTGGAATACTTCACTCCAAGCTCTTCTTGACCTGATGGTTTGTGTTGAGAAGTTCGTCGTGATTCTGATGGGTTTTCCTTTGTAAGGTGATCTGTTTTTTTTTTTCTTTAATAGCTTTTAATATTTTGTTTTTGTGTTGAATTTCTGGGATCTTGACTATTATATGTCTGGGTTTAGGTCTATTTTGGTCATGCTTAGCTGGAGTTCTATATGCTTCACTTATCTGAAAGTCACTTCCTGTTCCCATGCTTGGAAAGTTTTCTGAAATTATTTCTGTAAATAGGCTTTTAATTTGATTTGTATTGACTCCTGCTTTTTCACTCACACCTTTTATTCTTAAATTATATTTCTTTGGGTTGTCTTGCAGCCGTTGTTACTTTCAGGTTTCTTATTATTTTTAAGAGATCTTTCCTTTCTTGATCCCAGGCTTCAAACCTGTCTTCCAGGTTTGAAAGTCTATCTTTAGTTTCCTTCAGGTGGTTCTGCCAACTTTCATTGGAGTTTTTGGCTTCCTGGTAGTCTCTTTGAATCTGTTTCATGCATTCTAAATCTTTTTTGTATTGTTCATTCCAGGTTTCCCTCATTTTCCTATGCTCCATTTTTTCATCTGTGTCTCCTTTAGAGATGCCTAGCTATTCTTTTATTATGTTTTTCATTTCTTCTTTTAGTTGGGTTAATAGTTCTGCTCTAACTTCTTTTATAGCTTCATGGAGTTGTTTCTTTACTTCAGTTGTCATTACCTCAGAGACTTTAGCTGTGGGACTCCCGACCTCTTCTGCATTTGCTTCTCCTGGATTTGTTTTGTTTGAATTGGAGGCCAGAGACTGCTCCCTACCTCTTTGTCTTGGCATTTTCCTGAGTTGGTCAGGGGTCTTGTGATTTCTCTGGAATGAGCCTGTGTTGGTCCACTGCCTTTCCCCAGCTCGTCTTGGCTCTGGCTCTGCTGCTGTCTGGTGCAGTGCGTGGGGACGGGGTGGCTGCCTGGGAACCTGGGCCAGTTGTCCGTGAATCTTCCCCTATTACCCCTAGGGCATGCATGGTGCAATGGTCTCTGGACCTAGGTGTTCACTCGCTGCGACCCTCTGGGGCTTGGTCAGAGCAATTTCTGCGGGACTGTGCCCAATTAGGTGCAGTTCCAGTCCCAAGATGGTTGCCAGTCCTTCACTCTCCTTTGCGGGGGTGGGGGTGGGGTTGGAGTTTGTTGCACTCACTCACCAGCCTTAGCCCGCTCCACGATCGCTACTGTGGCCGCAGCACTTTAATCACACATCCTTAGTGCTTTAATCGCATGTTCCCAGGTCACAGCAGCTCCCTGCCGCAAAGTGGGTTCGGCTCTGGTCAGAGGTCCCGCCAGCCTCCGCCTTCGTTTGGTTACTTCTTTTTACTCTTTCTGTGGGCTTCAATTCTCGTTTTAGATTCTTCCTGGGTCCAGAGGACCCACCTCCTTCTTTTTTGTCTTCTCCTTGTTATATTCCAGCATTTGGATGGTATTTTTAGGGAGGCTACTTATCCTGCTGTTTACTGTTCTGCCATCTTGTCCTCTCTACATATTTTAATGGCAGCATATGCACTTGGAATTACAAAATTTCCTCAGTTATCTTAATTTAACAGTAAAGCACATATATCTATCAAATTCAGTTGCTATCACATTCAGATTTATTGCATTTTTGTTAGGTTTTCAAAGAAACATAATCCTGTTTTGTATTTTCTGATCTAGAAATATGAAATGTATGTAGTGGCATGATAGAGTTTCTAAGCTCGACATTTTTATGCCCTCTGTTTTCCATCTGCTTTTCTTCTTTTCTCTTTCTGTACATGTATGTGATATATGTATGTAGGTATATGTCTTTGTATATATGACGTACATGCAATGATATGTTTGTTTAATGTATACACAGACAATACACACACAAAAACATATGTCTAGTTCTCAATATATTTCACTGTAGCAAAATTGCACTCCAATATGTTTATAGATTTTTATAGATGTATGTCTTGTGTATTTGTAATGTAACACAATTAAATTTAAATACCAAACATACAGAACTTCATTGAATTTTTATAGTTGCTTTTGAAGTTAAAATCAGGTGGAGACATTTATTCATTCAGCATATGGTCTTCCTTTCCATTCTCACAGGGCATATTAACCCATTCCTGTGTGTTGTATCTATTAAGACTTCTGTTCTCTCAGTGCCTTTCTCGACAACCCATTCATTTTTCTGGTTGATGCAAATAAACTAGAGTTAGAAAATTGAAACAATTTTAGCTTCTTTGTTTTCTAGCTAAAGTTGTAAGGAATTTTACCTCTTTCTACAATTGTTCTGATATGGCATCATTCTTCAACCTCTTTTCCTTTTCTGATATTTCTCAAAAATATGAATGTCCTAAAACAAAGTCACTGGGTAGGGAAGATAATCATTTTTATGATGTCAGAAAGAACTTTTCATGGTGTAATAATAGCAAGAAGAAGAAAAGGGGAAAATGGTAAAGAAAGTGAGGAGAAGAAAAAGTGTAAAAGACAGGAATGAAACGTGTGATTTTTGCTTCATTTAAGGAAGTAATAATTCCTGTACTTTTGATAAGAAAAAGCTGAACAAACTAAAAATCAATGATTTCTCTTGTCTATTAGACTAATGTGCCATGCTGAAATCTGGTGAGACTGTCTAATCCATAGAAGCACACCCAAAATGTGTTTGGAGAAGCCATTGCAGTTATAAAGTGGTAGAAACACTTCAAAGATAATCTTGACAAAGTACTGGAGACCATAGAATGTCACCAGAGGGAGAACCTCTTTGGTGCTGCAATCTTGGTAAAAAGATCATCGTGTTTTATGGATTTTACCTCCTGAAAAAATGAGAAAGAGTCTGTCATGGTCCTGGAAAGGAAAGGGAAGAGTAATATTTGAGGAATATTTCTATAACTTTTTTTATAACAGACTTTCTGTCCCAAAGAAAGGTGCTTACCAGAACTTTATCCTGACTGGGAAAGGGTTTTCTCCAACTGCAGTCCTTTGTAGCAGAGAAGCTAAAATACATAGAAAGATCACAGCCAGGGACCCAGAACTAGTAAAAGATGGAGATATAATTGTAAAATGACCACTCTACCAATATGGATACAGTAGAATAACAGTGAATTACAGCTGAAAGAGTTTCAAGAGACTGAATTAAAAATAAAGTAATAAAGAAAAATATGCTATGCTCTAAAGAAAGCTGAAATAACTGTAACTTCAAGTGAAACATATCAGAACAAGGAAAGTCAGTGATAGGTGCACTGCTTAATGATAAAGAGATCAATTCTCCAAGAAGACATAGTAGTATAAATATTCATGTACCTAAATAGAGAATACTAAAATATATGACTCAAAAACCACTGGAATCCGAGAGAGAAATTTAGTATTATAGAATCTAACATCTTTCACATCAAGCACACACAGATAAAATCACTAAAGATTTACTTGACATAAAAGTATGAGTCAACTTAATTGGTATTTTTAGAATAGTCTGTGAAACAGTAGACAACATATTCTCCTCAAGTTGATATGAAACATTAAAAATTGATCAGTATTTTTGGCTCATTAAAGGCAGAGTGAGCTATTTTAAAAAGGTCTGTATTCCTCTGTGCAATTCAATGCAGAGTGTTAAATTTGTCAGTAAACACATCATGAGGTAAAGGCACTTGAAATTTACTTCTAAATTAAAAGCTTTCAAATAAGCCAAATTAAGAAGATTATGGGTTGCCCATATGACCACACCGTCTGTGTTTCAGGGATTTACTGTGAAAGGAAGCTTCTCATGGAGTCTGATTTCCATCATTCATCATCAAGCAAGTATTTTGTCAGTTAAAAATTTAAACATGCCATTTTACAGTAGATGAGTACTACAATATGATTCAGTAGAACAATTATTCTGGTAATCACAGGGTTGAAATACTGTAATGTGTTATAAGATATTAGAATGTCATTGCAGCAGTTATGTGATTATCCTTTCAAATACTTTTTGAGTCTCTTGCATTATAGTTGGCATCTCTGATATAGTTAATAGCGTATATGAAACAATGTAGCAGTGCTGCAGGGAATTTCCAAGTATGTTTGTGTTTGTGATAGTGATACTGACTTGTGAATAATGATACGTTACCTACCAAGTAAGTACTCTAATGGATTAAAAGGCCCTTTGTTTCACAGATTGGTGATTAGTAAGTTAATGGTTTGAAATATTAAACCAGATCGACTATTTGACTACTGAGTACAGTATCTTGATTATGTTATTATTGAACCAAACAAATGTGTTAATGCTATATGCAGTTAAGTTTACGCTCTCCTTCCTGTTTTCTGTCTTCCTTCTTTTCCTCACTTCTGAGGACTGCAGACTAGATTATGCAGTTTTATACTTGAAACTAAATGAATTTTGAGTAGTACTGCAAACTATAACCATTTGCTTGTGGTAGTATTGCCACTTATAATCATTTGCTAGTGAACTTTCTTAACCACTTATGCCTTAGTTTCTTCACTTAGAACCAGCCTTATCAAAGCTTCTTGAAAGAGTTCCTGATACAATTTTTTTTTTTTTGGTACTAGGGATAGAACTCATGAGCTTGTGCTTGCCAAGCAGGTGCTTGTGCCCCTGAGCTAAATCCCCGGTCCCCTGATACAATTTAAAACTCTCATTATATTGAGAATTAATTCAGTGAAGTTTTATGACAAGGATTACATTCCTTTTCGAATCTTTCAATGTCTTGTGTTTATTTTTTTCAATAAATCATTATTTTTGTATATATTATTAGGCTTTAGTTTTTTTTATTTTAAAAAGCAAAACATAAAAAGGTAGAAATAATACAGAATTTTAAAAAAAGTAAGAAATCAACACTAGTTAACATATTGCATATTGTTATCTTAGAAGTAGTTGTTCAAGTTACAAAATCGAGGCATAAAAAATGATTTATCAAATAATGATAACACAAACTATTCTTTTTGATGAACTAAAAAAAATAGTAGTATAGTTATCTATGTTGCACACTTATACATACATACAGTTATAGGTATATACCTACATACATATAATCTTTTCCTTTCTTGCAGTATTCTTTTCCCCATCCCAATTGTTCTTTAATTTTGAACACTTTCTTTCCTTTCATTATTACAATAGCTATTGTATATTTTGGATCTTATTACTCTTTCAGTTTTTTATTATTTATTTTTTACACTAGGGAGACAATATGATATTTACAATTGTGAGTCTGATTTGTTTCACTTGTAAGTATAGTCTCAAGTTGACTCCATTTACCTATGAAAGCCTCAACATCATCCATTTTTATAGCTGAGTAATATTCCATTATATAAAAAACCACATCATTTTCATCCATTCTGCAGTTGATAGGCATTTTGGTTCTTTCCAAGATTTAGCTATCATAAATTGTGCTGCTATAAACGTGGGTGCACATATATTGCTATGACATGACATTTTCAATTTTTCTGGGAAAATACCCAGAAGGGGAGTAGCTGGATTAAAAGGGATTTCCAATCCTAGTTTTTTTGAGGAATCTCCACACTGATTTCCACAGTGGTCACACCAATCTGCATTCCCACCAACAGTGGAGAAGGGTTCCTTTTTCCCCACATCCCCGCCAACACTTGTTATCAGTTGATTTCTGGATGGCAGCCATTCTTTCTGGAGTGAGATGAAATCTCAATGTTGTTTTAATCTGCATTTCTTGAATGACCAGTGATGTTGAGCATTTCTTCATGTATTTATTTGCCATTTGTATTTCTTCATCCAAGAAGTGTGTGTTCATCTCAGTTGCCCATTTTTGGATTGGGTCTTCGAATTTGGGGGCCTGATGTTTTTCAATTCTTTATATGTTCTGGATATAAGTCCTTTGTCTGAGGGACAGTTAGCTAAAATTCTTTCCCGTTCTGTGGGCTTTCTTTTCACTTTTTTGGTAATTTCTTTTGAAGTGCAAAAACTTTTTAGTAAGGTGAGATCCCAGTTGATTCTTAGAAGAACTTTCCATGTGGTTTGGTTTGTTCATGAACTCTTTGCCTACTCCTATGTCTTCAGGATTTCTACCTATTTTGACTTCCAGTAGATTTAGCGTTTCTATTTTAATATTTAGATCTTTGATCTATTTCAACTTTAGTTTAGTGCATGGTGATAGACATGTGTCTAGTTTCAGTCTTCGGCATGTGGAAAGCCAATTTTTCCAGCACCATTTATTGAAGAGGCTATCTTTCTTCCAGTGAACATGTTTAGCCCCTTTGTCAAATATAAGGTGGCTGAGTGTCTTTGTAGTTGTGTTTGCACCTTCTAATCTGTTCCATTGATCCTTAAATCTTTTTTTTTTTATCAGTACCATGTTGATTTTATCACTGTAACTTTGTAGTACAATTTCAAGTCAGGGATTGAGATGCTTCCTGCCTTGCTTGTGTTGCCCAGAGTTGCCTTTTCTATTCTGAGTCTCTTCTGTTTCCAAATGAATTTTAGGAGTGTTTTCTATAGATCTGTAAAGTATGTTAATGGCATTTTGATTGGGATTGCATTAAATCTGTGTAACAGTTTTGGGTGTATGGCCATTTTCACAATGTTGGTTCTTCCTAACCAAGAGCAAGAGATATCTTTTCACTTTCTAGCATCCTCTTGAATCTCCTTTTATAGAGTACTGTAGTTTTCAGCATACAGGTCTTTTACATTCTTTGTTAGGTTGATTCCTAAGTATTTCATTGTTTTGGATGCTATTGTGAAAGGTATTATTTCTCTCTCAGTGAGTTTGTTGTTTGTGTACAGGACAGCTGTTGGTTTTTGAGTGCTGACTTTGTATCCAGCTACACAACTGAATTTGTTTATTAACTCCAGTAGCCTTTTGATGGAGTTTTTAGGATGTCCTATGTAGAACTTCATGTCATCTGCAAATAGTGATAATTTAAATTCTTCTTTTCCTATTCTTACTCCTTTTATTTCTCTCTCTTTCCTAATTGCTCTGGCTAATATTTCCAGAGCTATATTGAATAGGAGAGCTGATAGTGAATATCCTTGTCTTGTTCCTGATTTTAGAGTGAAAGCTTTCAGTTTTTTTTTTCCATTTAGTATAATGTTGGCTGTTGGTTTGTCATAGATGACTTTTATCAGATTGAGGTAGATATTATGTGTTGAAAGTTTCTGTAATGTTTTTATAATGAACAAGTGTTGGACTTTACTGAAGGCTTTTTCTGCATCTATTGAGATGATCATATGATTTTTGTCTTTGGCTCTGTTGATGTGGTGTATTACATTTATTGATTTGTGTATGTTAAAGCATCCCTGCATTCCTGGGATAAATCCTACTTGGTTATGATGTATAATCTTCTTGATGATTTGCTGCATTGTATTTGCCAGTATTTTATTAAGAATCTTTGCATCGATATTTATTACGAAGATTGACCTATAGTTCTTTGTGGTTGAATCTTTCTCTGGTTTTGGTATCAGGGTAATACTCACCTGCAGGAATGAGTTAGGGAGGATTGCTTCCCTTTTAATTTCATTTAAGAGTTTGAGAAGTACTGGCATTAATTCTTCTCTAAATTTCTTGTAGAATTCAGCAGTGAATCCATCAGGACCTGGGCTTTTCTTCATTGGTAAGTTTTTAATCACATTTTCAATTTCAGTAGCTGACAATGGGTTATTCAAAATTGTTATATCTTCTTGATTCAGCTTTGGTAATTCATGCGTTTCTACGAATTTGTCCATTTCCTCTTGTTTTCCACCCTATGTGAGTAAAGATTTTCAAAGTATTCATGGTCTTCTGAATTTCCATGGTATCTGTAGTAATTCCATGGTATCTGTAGTAATTTCTCCCTTTTCATTCCTTAGTGCATGAATTTGAGTTTTTTCTTGATAAGGTTGGCTAGGAATTCATCAATATTGTTTATTCTGTCAAATAACCAGCTCTTTGATTCATTAATTCTTTGTATTGTTTCTTAGTCTCAATTGCATTAATTTCTGCTCTGATCTTTATAATTTCCTCTCTTCTATGAGCTTTGGGTCTGACTTCCTCTTCTCTTCCTGGAAGCTTGGGGTGTAGCATTAGGTTGTTTATTTGTGCTCGTTTTGTTTTCTTGATGTGATAGTTTATTGATATACATTTCCCTCTTAGGACCACTTCCATTGCGTCCTACAAGTTTTGGTGTGTTGTATCTGCGTTTTCATTCAATTTTAGGTATTGTTTAATATCTTTTTTAATTTCATCTGTAACCCATTAGTTGTTTAATAGGTTGTTATTTAATTTCCATGTGTTTATGTAGGTTTTGCAGTTTCTTTTGCCATTAAATTATAATTTCAGTGTACTATAATCAGATAATATGCATGGGATGATTTCAGTTCCTTTGCATTTACTTAACCATGTTCTATGGGCTAATACATGGTCTGTTTTAGAAAATGTCCCATGTGGAGCTGAGAAAAATGTGTACTCTGATGTTGTTGGGTGGAACACTCTATAAACGTCTACTAAGTCCATTTGTTCACAGGTTTGATACAGTTCTGTTATTTCTTTGCTGACTTTTTCTCTAGTTGATCTATCTCTTTGTAACAGTGGGTTACTAAGGTCCCCCGTTGTAATTGTGTTACATTGCGTATTTGGTTTCTTATGTCTATTAGTATTTGTCTTATATAGTTGGGTGCTCCTGTATTTGGTGCACATGTATTTATGATTATTAGCTCTTCCTCTTGAAATTTTCCCCTAACAAGTATGTAATGACCTTCTTTATCTCTTCTGATCATTTTTGGTTTGAAGTTTACACTGGCTGCAAACAGAATAGCTACACCTGCTTTTTTCTGGGTTCCTGTTGCATGAAATATTGTTTTCCATCCTTTCACTTTTAGTCTGTGAATTTCCTTTTGAGTCAGATGTGTTTCTTGTATACAGCATATTGTTGGATCATGTTTCTTGATCCATTCTGTCAACTTATTTCTTTTTTTTTTTTTTTTTTTTTTTT
>RJWM01013013.1:0-37643 GCA_004363535.1 Dasyprocta punctata | reverse complement strand
TGTAGCTCAGGCCGGCTTGCACTCATGTTGCAGCCCAAGCCGGCCTCGAACTCACAACGCTCCGCCTACCTCAGCCTCCCGAGTGCTGGGATTAAAGGCGTGCGCCACAACGCCCGGCTCACCTATTTCTTTAAAATAGGTGAATCGAGGCCATTTACACTGATGAATATAACTGATATGTACTGTCTCAACTTTGTCATGTTACTTTCCTGTTGTTGGTTTCCTGCTTTTCCTTCTTGTTTAATTGCCTCTCCTGTCTGGTGGTTTCCTTCTGTTGTTTTTCTGAGTATTGTAGTCATTTTTATCTCTCTATAGTGTGTCTTTCAGTACACTTTCTAGGGTTGGTTTGGTGGCCATGAATTTCTTCAATTGTTCTTTGTCATGGAAGTATCTTATTTCTCAATTAAATTTTAAAGAAGTTTTTGCAGGGCACATCAATCTGGTTTGAAAGTTGTTTTCTTTCAGTGCTTGGAACACCCCACTCCAAGCTTGTTTTGACTTGAGGGTTTGTGCTGAGAAGTCTGCCATGATTCTAATAGACTTTCTTTGATAGGTGAGTTATGTCTTTTCTCTAACAGCTGTTTGCATTCTGTCTTTTTGCTAAATTTCTGGGATCTTAATCATTATATGTCTGGGTATAGATTTATTTTGGTTATGACTGTTTGGTGTTCTATATGCCTCACTTATGTGTATATCAGATTCTTTTCCCATGTTTGGGAAATTTTCTGCTATTACTTGTGTGAATAGTTTTTCTATGTCATTTGTATTGACATACAAATGCATCTTCATTGATGTCTATCAGTCTTATATTGTTTCTCTTTGCATCATATTGAAGCTGTTGAATTGTCATTTTGTGCTGGCTTGTTATTTTTAAAAGTTCTTCCCTTTAATGATTGCTAGCTGCGATCCTGTTCTCAAGGTCTGAAATTCTATCCTCAGTTTCATTCAAATGGTTTTGCCAACTTTCAATAGAATTTTTTATTTCTTGGATATCTCTTTAAATTTGTTTCATGCATTCTACTTTTCTATAGTGTTCATTCAAGGTTTCCATCTTTTTCTCATCCTCCTGTACTTTTTTATCTGTGTCTTCTCTAGCTATGCTGAGCAACTCCTTTACTAAGGTTGTCATTTCTGTCTTTACGTGAGAGATTATTTCTAATCTGATTTCCTCTATAGCCTCACGGATCTGTGTTTTTTGTTTCACTTGGTATCTTTTCAGAAATTTTGGGTGTATGACTTTTAATGTCCTCTAGGTTGATGTCTCCTGTACTTGTTCCTGATGGACTGGATGTTTGAGATTGCATTTTGCTTTTGCATTTTGTCATTTTCACCTCTTGGTTTAATATTTGGTCTTTCGATCCTGCTAGTCTCAACTGTCTGTAGTGCGTGTCTTAGCATCCTACTGTGTGGTTGATGTTTGTCCAATTGCTGGGTCCCACAATGAAGGTGAGGGCCAGTCACCTGAATTTCTTCTGCAGGGGCTGTTCAGTGAGTCCTGTATTCTTTCTAGGCTGACTAACCTAGGGGTATTGATGTAAGTCAACCTTTAGTTCCTACTGTTGCTATGGCTGATTCAGGCTGTTCCAGGCTGCCAGATCTACCTGGCTATAGCGTTCACTTCAGCTGGGACCCTACTGTGTCACTGGGTGTCCTAAGTCCTTTTGATTATCTCTGGGTTGGGGGAGGCCTTGTCGGTACTCTCCTCAACCCACCTGGTATTGTTTGTATGGAGGAAGGTCTCACCCACAATCTTTTTTTTTTTTTTTAAATTTTTTTTAAAGATAGTAAACTACAACAGAATGTAACAGAATAAAGTCAATCAAAACAAAGCAGTAGGACTGGTACAGAACTTCAAAGATCGATAATGTGAGTACAATAGCTACTATAACATACCTTGCTATCTTCAGATTAGCTGACCATTCCAACAAGTGTAGTAGAATTGAACCAAAAACAAAACAAAGCAAAATCAATAAAAACAATATAAAATAAAGGAAAAAAAAGAGAAAATAATAACAATCAGAGTAAAGCAAAATGGTGAGAACCATATTGGTCCTTGAAGACAAGACAGAAGAGAGTCCCCCGTATTTGCAACATTGCCTACTGTCATCATGCAAAGAGACATTCAGGGTGCCGATCAGAGGCCTGCAAAATCTACGAAACAATACTAGCATTCAGTTGCTTTATGTACCTTAGTTGCCATCAGTTTAGCCAGACCTCAGAGCCAGCAGCTTGCTTACGGGTCGGGGAGGGGGAGTGGGGATATATATGGATGATGTCCTTGATTCCAAGCCTGTGCACCGGTGACGCGCGGGCCCAGCGAGTTGGGTCCCGGTTGGGCCCATTCTGGTTCTCCTCCAGGGTCGCGCAGCACCCAACCCCAGAAGGCGGATCAGTTCTCTCTTGATGTGAGCTGGCGCTGTGCGGGCCCGGCGAGTTGGGGCCCGGTTGGGCCCATTCTGGTTCTCCTCCGGGGTCGCGCAGCACCCAACCCCAGAAGGCGGATCAGTTCTCTCTTGATGTGAGCTGGCGCTGTGCGGGCCCGGCGAGTTGGGGCCTGGTTGGGCCCATTCTGGTTCTCCTCTGGGGTCGTGCAGCACCCAACCCCGGAAGGCGGATCAGTTCTCTCTTGATGTGAGCTGGGGCCACGTGGGCCCAGCGAGTTGGGGCCCGGTTGGGCCCATTGTGGTTCTCCTCTGGGGTCGCACAGTGCCCTCACCCACAATCTTGCCAGGCTGCCAAAGTTCTATAGCTAGTGGGGAGTGTGCTACTGCTCCTGGTGACCCAACAAGGTTCTCTATTTAAGGGGGAAACTCACCATACTGTCGCAAGCCCTCTGAGGTCCTCTGTGTGAATAAGGTTTTTCTGAGGCTTCCATCAGCCCAGCAAGGTTCTGCGAGTGGTGGAAGGGGTTGCTGATTGTCTGTGGGCTGCAGCGGTCTTTTTGAGGGGGGATGGGTGGAGGGGAAGGGTACCCTAAGATCCCACCGCTGTCCTAGGTTCAGGCGGGGGTGAGGAGGAGGGGCAGCCAGTGATCCTGTGGCTGCCCCGGGTCTGGGGGGCAGTCTTCATGCTGTTCTAGGCTTTAGTTTTTGAAAACACTAATCTTTGATTGCTGATGTGATACTTTGTTTTTGAATTATTTGATGTTACTCTTGTAAAATGATCAGTGTTCTCTAGATCCTGCACCCAGATCAGTGCAGGTAAACATCTATAGGTTTCCTCATTTAGGAAACTGTATCTGCTACCTTGATTCTAAAGGTGTTAAGTTCAGACTTCCGTAACTAACTTGCCCATTCTGTATTACACTTAATAGCATACTTTCATCAGGATGTGTCCTGAAATATATCATGCAAATGCTCTTGTCATTCCATACCTCTCATGCTGTCACTTCTTCTGGGACACTATATTGGGTAAAGTTTGCATTACACCGTGTATGAATATTTCAACAGTGTCCAACATTTTAATAATCTTTCTCATTGTAGCCTTAAGAACTATTGTACTACTCAGAATGCCATTTCCTTTAATATTTTCTGTGCCCACATTCCATAGAATTTTTCAGTGAATGTGACCAAGACCATTTTGACAGATTCACTATTGTGGGGAGAACATGCCTCACAACTTGCTCTCAGATATCACATTCAAACTTTTGTAACAAATGGGCACTAAATGTTCTTAAATCACTAAATCACTCTCATTTTTTTTATTTATTATTTTAAGGATAGTAAAGTCCTACAAAACATAATAGAATAAAGTCAATCAAAACAAAGCAGTACAGAACTTCAAAGAAAGATACTATGAAAACAATAGCTACTATAGTATATCTTGTTGTTTTCAAAATATTTGACCATTCCATCAGGTATACTAAAATCAAACCAAGAACAAAACAATAAAACCAATAAAAACAGAATATGAAATAAAGCAAAAAAAAATCAGAATAAAGCAAAACAGTGAGAATGATATTGGGCCTCAAAGACAAGACAGAAGAGAATCCCCCATATTTTCTACAATGAATACTGTCATCTTTCCAAGAGATGCTCAGACTGCTGGCCCCAAGCCTGCAAAATCAACCAAACAATACAAGCTTTTAGTTGGTTTATGTACCTTAGTTGCCATCAACTTAGCCAGTCCTCCAAGCCAGCAGGTTGCTTGGTGGTGGGGGGGTGGGGGATGTCCTTGATTCATGTCCTTGATAGATACACATCTTTCTCTTCCTGGAGTCCATGCCGGTTGCACACTCACCAGGAAGGCAGGCTAGTTGCCTTCTGGTTGGAACCTGTCTGACCCAACATGGTGGGTTCTTGAGAGGCACATCTTTCTCTTCCTGGAGTCTGTGCCAGTCATGCACTCAACAGGAAGGTAGGCTACTTGTCTTCTGGTTGGAGCCTTTCTGACCTAAACGACTCTCATTAACTGTGTTCTTAATGTTTTGTCCACTTCTTTCGTTGAATTTTAGATTTTTCCTTTTACTAAATGTAGTACATAAACTCCTCTTGTGACAGCCTCTGAATAGGTATGCAAAACTACCACTAATAACTGATACAGGTCCTAAACTCAAAGTTTGCTGATATTCTCAGCTGCTCTGACTTTTGACATTTTTTTATTTCAACCACCTACTTTGGAAAATGTCACTATACAGAACTTCTCCATCTTCAGGCTGACAGTCTCAAAGATCTTTCAGTACCCTGTCTACATTATTGACAGTTTACTCACATGGAACTGCCACTTGACAAATCTGAACCTCAATTTGACTCTCCTGTATATTCTTCTTCATTTATCTGTGTGTATTTCTAGATTAGGGATGACAATAATTTATTTCAACACTGTAGTTCCAATATGACCTGCATTTTGGCTTTAAGAATTTCATTTTGCTGACACCATTCTATAAGGGTAGGATGTAAATTTTGGTGTGTGTTTCTTGAGGAAAAGCCACAGAATAAAATGTTGGGCTATTTATTTAAAAAAACAGTAAGTAGTGGGCATTTGTTACAAACTATAGGATTCATTCAATATATGTATGATATTTTATATACATGAGAGATTGATTCCATTATAGTATTATATATGTATATTTATTAAAATGTCAAGAATTCAGTAAATGTTCTACTTATTTGTAACTTTAATTCTTAGTATACTGTCTTATGTCACATAATTCTAATGGCCCTTTTAAATCTGTATCAGATTCCTGCTTTTTCTTTATGACTTCTCTACTAATGGCTTCTTATAGTCCGAATTGGACTGTTCACTATTTTTCTAGATAATAATTTTTATTTAAAGAATATAATAGTAAGGAATACTTTTAAATAACATGCAATGCAAAAAACTCGTATTGTTATGTTTCTGTAGCAACAACTTAATTTCAAAAATTGACATTAAATACGTTACTGGCAACTTTGTTATATATACTCTTTATATAATTAAAATAAAACTCCAATCATATGTAACAGTCACCAAAACTAAGTTGGTTTTGAAAGATAATTTTTTCTCATAAGAAATCTGTCCCTGTAATAACGCAGCTCAGAATTTGCATATATTACTTCTGTCCTGATCCATTTCAACCAAACTTATGGCAAGGGAGTTTTAAATGTAATTTTCATTCCAAGTACATAGAATAGGAGTTTCTGGCACTATTGACTAAGATGCTTGTGGATTTTGGGAGAAAACTAGCAGTCTCAACCTCCTGTGTTCATAAAATTTGTATAGTGATAGATCAAAGAAAAAAAAAACTGTTGCCATGTCATGGTATTTTGGATTTGGATATAAATTAAGTGGAATACCGTCTTTACCCAGAAGATTATAAGCAAGTAATTGTGATGATAGAGTCCTGGAGTACAATACCATAAAAATTCTGGAATGAGAATAATTACTTCAATTTGAGATAGGGAAGGAATTGAAGAACTTTTTAGAGAATATTGAGCCTTTATAAATGATGTGAGGTTGAAATTTAATTTTTTTTCAGGGGAGGAATAAGGTTAGGTGCTAGGTAGTCAGATATACTGTGAAAATAAGCTGTGTCACAAAACTGCACAAGCTAGAAAACAGCAGTCTGACGTCACAGCTATATGGAGGACATAGAGGGAATGTGGTGGGTAGCTAGGGATGTGATATAAAGTGCCATGTATGATTCAGTTTCATTAGGAAGACCAGTGACTGCAGATGAGGGCCCAGGCATGAAATCTGGCTTGCAGTCTACTTTTGTAAAGCTTTATGATTCCATTTGCACCCATTTACTTACCCTGTGGCCTATAGCTGTTGTCCTGCTGCAATGCAGAGGTGAGTAGTCTGCTGTACACACAGTACCAAATATTTTCTAACTGGCCTTCACAGAAATGTTACACTCCCTCTCCCACAGTGATTGCTGTTTGAAGCTTTTTTAGCAATAGCAACCCATTAATCGGAGTGCTTTTAAGAATATATAAAGTGACAATTTATTTTTATATTTTAACTACATAGATTTTGCTTTACATTTAAAGTTTTTTAATTTGTAACATAGACTATGCTTATAGTTTACCACCCCGCCACAAACACAAAGCCAGAAGGACCTGAACTATATATAAATGTTTTGTTTATCACTGCTGGGAATTGTAAACTAGAAAGGTTTGTGAAAAGGATTTAAAGAGATTTCTTCAAGGAGAGGAGAAACAAAACTTTGATATTGGAAGAATGAGGAGTTTAGGTTGCTATTTTAATTACTTCTGGATTTTACCTTGTATTTGGAATTTACCAGAGTAATATTAATTATGGGAAATTATCTTTACTGTTTGTTGTCATGCCATTACAGTGAGAACTGTTACAGGGAAGATATCTAGCCAGGACAACTACTAAACAACTGTGGAGAGCGTCTGGGTTAGCTCACTATTTTAGCACTTAGAAATCTCTAAGTTTTCAGATACTATTTTTTGCAAAACTAATTCACCTCTTGAAGTTCTTTAAGAGCTCTTCATAAAGTTGTCCTCTGATATTAATACAAAATGAGCATCATTCATTAATTGAATAGACATTATCCTTCAAATAATTATTGCTTGCTGCATTACCTTTGTCCTTTGTAAACATGTTTCACATGTCAGCAGCATTCACTTTGGGAGTGTGATATTTGCAGATATAGAAGCAAGTCTTGCCTTAGCAAAAGTGTGCTTGAAAGTTAATGAGTTCACCAGCAAACTTATATTTTTGTCTTCTCCTATTAACATGGTTTATTACAGATTCTTAAGGCTTGAGCTTCATTCACTTTTGTGATTTGTCTTATTCCTTTGATGTCAATAATATTTTGTATTTAAATAATGAAATATAAACACTGTAACCTATTACTAAATAAGCAGATCTAGTTAGAACTTTTGAATTCATCACAATAATTAAACTTCTCATCATTTCCTTGCATTTTAAATAACAGTCATGGTAAAGAACTACAGTACTTGTTTGGCATATTGAAGGTATAGTCTAATGAGATGTCTTTAGATACCAGTTTGAGTTTGTTTTCAGCAGAATTCTGCTTGTTGGAAGGAAAACATATTGGTTAATGTCTTCAGAATTTATTTTAAAAGCACTATTTCATATTTAAAACATGAAAGATAAACTTGCATGCTAGAAAAATGTTATTATCTTGAATTTTAAAAAGTTGTAAAACCATAAATAAAAATCTTATGTCTCAAAATATGTGGACATTGAATTCATAATACAAGTACAAAGGCCTAATTGTGTAACCTTTCTGAACTAAAAGAAATGAATATTCAAAGGATAATGGCATTCCAATACTTTTAGTTATCTTACTTCAAAGATGAATAAAACATTTGAACTTCACTAGTAGCTAAGACACATAAAAGTATAAGCATTCTCATATCCTTTTCACAAGAGTACAATTTTTAGTCATTCTAGAGGACAGTTTGACTATGTATGCCACATTTAAGAGTTACACTATTTACATACTCATTTTAGTAATTTCATACAAATGCTAAGGAAATAGAATAAGGGCATAAATGCATGCATAAATGTCCTCATCAAGGCACTGTTGTTCCTGGGAATAAACTAAAAACAACCAAAGTTATAAACTGTTGGGAGCTGGCAAAAATACTGTATGGTACACTTATAAAATGGGTATTATTCAGCTACTAAAATTACAAGTAAAAGTAACAGTTTCTTTTTCAGTTACTCTTCCCATTGCTTCTTCACAGCATAGTACAGATTTTCCTCTAAAGTCTCTACATTTTGTCTTCGGTTCTCATCTACCCCAAAGTAGCAGTTAAATTTCGAATTATAAAATTTTATACAAGACTAATTTTTTTCTTATATATTCTCCATCACAGTACTGAAGATGATTTAATCATGTGTCATGAAATTGATACAATGGTTAATAACTAATACGTAAACTATTCATTGGAAAAGAAATTCATGGGCGAGTATGGAAATGGTGGTGTATTTGAGAAAGTTTTTTTTTTTTTTTTTTTTTTGCGGCACTGGGGATTGAACTTACAGCCTTGCGCTTGCCAGGGCAGGCGCTTAAGCCGCTAAGCCAAACTCCCAGCCCTGGTTTTTTGAGGCAGGGTCGCACTATGTAGCTCAGGCCGGCCTTGCGCTCGCGTTGTAGCCCAAGCCGGCCTCGAACTCACAATGCTCCACCTACCTCAGCCTCCCGAGTCCTGGGATTAAAGGCGTGTGCCACCACGCCCGGCTTTGAGAAAGTTCTTGAGGTTCTAGAAAACTATACTATTAGGTTTGTTTATTCTGGTTCTAGGACTTGAATCTGGTTTAATGAAGCAAGCAGGGCTTTCTTTGCTGTGAAAAATGTGTAGCATATTATCTTAAAAAGTTAAGTGGGTTTTATTGAGGAAAAGTTAAGCTGCAATTTATTGAGGAATTTAATATATTAGTCTTTTACATATAGAAAGAACAGTGCTTCTCTGCCATAAAGAAGGTAAAAATTGAGTCATTTTCAGGAAAATTACTAAATCTTGAGTCCATAATGTTAAGTGAAATAAGACAGACACATGGTTAAATACTGCGTGGTTTCTCGTATATGAGAAACTCAAATGTAAATATAGAGCAAAATAAAAGATAGTTATTAGAAGGTCGGTGTTGTAGTCAGGGGTTACATGGAGAACAACTGCCATAGGACACAGAGTTTGTAATATTGTTTTATAACAGTCACCCAAAGTTAAACACAAGAAAGTGCAGGAGAATCTGTCCACAACACTAAGACCCAGGATAGCCGAGGGCCTGGATCCCACAGCAGTGTCATGCAAGAGTCCCACTAGAGACCCAAATGCATGAACATGCCTCCCACAGTACCAACTAGGAATCTAAGAGCCCACAATAAGGGCTCACGCCAGTTTATTTACGGTTCTGTGCTGGGAAGGCCACAGGTCAGCAGTGGAGCTAGAAAGTCTATGCCAGCAGGGTGAAGGAGCTGTGCAGTGGGTTGAGGGTTCTACGTGAGAGCCGAGAAGTCACGCTCAAAAGAAGAAGCGGGGCTGCCCTGAAGAGCACCACATCCATCCCCAACAGCGACGAGGTCCCGCGCTCCTCCGATGATGGAGAACAATTGAGCACAGGTCAGGAAGCCCAGCGTGACCAGCTTCTCCAGCACACAGCCTCCCCTCCAGAGCCAGGAAGCGATGCACAGTGTGAGGAGCAGAGCTCCCGCAACATGAACCACAGCCACTCTCACCGATGAGGTCCTGAGCTCCTCCGACGATAATGGCCAAATCCACATTGGAGAAGCCAGCATGACAAGCACCTCCAGGAGAGCCAGCGGCTCCAACAGCAACTCTTGGAAGAACCCACAACGCCTCCTTCTTCTTCTCCACGTCCCTATTTATACCGGCAACTTTCTTCAGGTGGAGCATCTTTACTCAACACCAGCTGAATTAATTCAACTGGTGCTAAATTGACCACCAGTTTGTAATCCATAACAGTCGGGAAAGAGATTTTTGTTCAAATGGGAAGGGGCTCAAGAGAGGAAGAGAGGTGGGGAAGGAAAGAAGGGAAAGGGGATAAAAGGAAGAAGGTGAGTTGTGGATATGTACCAGCTCCCCACAAGGAATTTACATAATCATTATGTATGTCAAATATGTACTAATAAAAAATTAAAACTGAAAAAAATATACTTCAGACATTCTAACATATTCTTATGACTAGGTGATATCCAGATTCACCAAACATCTCCACAGAGGCTGATCGTATGTCAATCGTGTGTTTGGACCCATTTGAGCAGTCACCTTAATATTCATCATTCAACTTTTAGAATTATTGCATTTTTAACAGTTGTCTGTCTTTATTATTGAAGCAATGGCCAAGAGTATTATGTGTGTGACTCACAGACAAATACTCATCTTTTGCAATTACAATATGTATAACCCTGGAATTACAGCACCAGATTTATAGAATAATCATTGTATCATTTACATTCAGTAAAACTCAGTATTACCCTTTTATTATTTATTTTTTGCAGCATTGGGTGTTGAACACTGACATACATCCTTAGTCTCATTTCACCCTGCTTTATTATTTATTTATTTATTTTTTGCAGCACCTGGGATTGAACTCACAACCTCGCACCTGTCAGACAGGCACTTAAGTCACTGAGCCAAACTCCCGGCCCTGGTTTTTTCAGGCAGGGTCGCACTGTGTAGCTCAGGCCGGCCTTCCGCTCATGTTGTAGCCCAAGCCGTCCTCAAACTCACAATGCTCCTCCTACCTCAGCCTCCCAAGTGCTGGGATTAAAGGCGTGTGCCACCACGCCCGGCTCCTTAATTTTTTATTTCACGAAAAGGCCATACTAAGCTGCTAGGTTGCCTATGCTGGACTCAAACTTGTAATCTTTCTACTTCAGCTTCCTAGTGATGGGGCTGCAGGCTTTGATGGTTACTTTAAAAGTATTTTTTTGTTAGTACAGATGTACAGTACATAATGATTACAGTCATTGTTGGAAATTTGTACATGTGTATAATACATGTTAGTTCTTTTTATTTCCCCTTTAAAGTACAGTGACTACCTTTAAAGTAATTGCATTTTTGGACTGGCTATACACTCTGTGAACTCAGAAATCCCAGTAAGTTTGTTCTTTATTATGCGTTCAGAAATTTTGGTCAGTACTATGGTCTCAATAACCAGACTGCACTTCAGGGAGTTACAAAGGTGTTCTGAATAAGAAAACCATAAAAGCCTATGTAAATTAATTTTCTCTCATTTGTCATAGAAGCAAATTTTGTTCTAAAAAATACAAAAATAAAGTTTTTCAGTATATGATTGTCTGTTTTTTTTGAAGAGTAACAGTGTTTGAATAAATTCTAAAATATATTAAATATGTCTAGACATTCTTAATTTTTACGTTTTTATTTTTTATTAGTGCATATTTGAAGTACACAGTGATTACATAATGAGGGAGTTAGTACATGTACATAACACATCTTAATTATTCTTTGTCCCCTTCTCTTCCCATCCTTCCTTACTTCGTCCAGCTCTTGCTTCCCTTGCCATTTGCAAAAGCTCTGTTTTCATTTTCTTTCCTTCAGTTCTTTTTCCATCCCTCTTTGGACCTATGTCTCACTCCTCTTTCCATCTCATGTTCACTTTCACATTTGAAAAAGAGTCCTTCCTTTCTGTTATAATCTTTGTTTTGTATTTTATTTACATTTTGGGTTTCTCATCTAAGAGAAATCATGCATTATTTAAGCTTGTGTATCAGACATACCTTTCACCTCTTCCGAATAGTTTCACATGTAATAGTTACGCATGTTAGAATACGTTCTTAAATTCCTGTATTAGATTGTCATAGTCATATTATTTGAACCATGTGAAATTATATTGATTTCTTAAAATGCTTGAAGCTACTTAACTCAACATTTAGCAACTCTGTCCTATCAATGAATTGGAATTCTTGAATTCACCTGTTGTAGTTTTTTTGCTTTTGACATCTTTTAGGATTTTAACTTTCTCTTATTGCTGCAGGCAATGCGGCTTTTCAAATACTGCTTTTTTCCTTGTAAGAAAAAAAAAAACTAGAACTTTTGTGTGTAGAACAGAAAGACATTTTGCTAAAATATCAGCCATCTGACTCTTTTTTTGAAACTTGCCTATCACACACCTTTACATTTTGTGTCACCAGGGTTTGATGCTCAAGAAATCAAGAAGGCACAGGGGAAAAGGATGAACCCACAGCTTGGGAGAGAGAAATGGAAGGTTTCTACAAGGTTCTACCCAGTTGCCCATCACTTTTTGATGTACTATATATAAGCTCTGCCTACATAAAGGACAGAAAACAATAGGTAATGGAAAGACTCAGGAGCATGAGAAATGGAAATGAAAGGATTAGGCAAGTAACCAAACAATCCATGAAGGAACAGGCTAATAAAGAATAAAGAACAATTTTATCTCTTTATTTATTTATTTATTTATTTATTTATTTTTGCGGCACCGGGGATTGAACTCACAGCCTTGCGCCTACCAGGGCAGGCGCTTAAGCCACTGAGCCAAACTCCCGGCCCTGGTTTTTTGAGGCAGGGTCGCACTATGTAGCTCAGGTCGGCCTTGCGCCGCGTTGTAGCCCAAGCCGGCCTCGAACTCACAACGCTCCACCTACCTCAGCCTCCCGAGTGCTGGGATTAAAGGCATTATCTCTTTATTTTTAGTAAATACCATTAATAATAATATTTTGTGTTTTTAAGACTTTTCCTCCTTTAGTGTCTCCAGGATTGTAATTTTTAATCTTTTGTTTTCCTGTAACTGCTTCCTGGTGGAGTCTGTCTTCCTGATGACCTTCAGAAGAGGATGCAAGAGCAGAGAAAGACTGATAAAGGTGTGCTCAGATAGTGGCAGCAAAGATGAGTCCCTGGAGGCCACTCTTTGGATTCAGAGAAGAGATGGAGGAAGGGTGACCTGGAAACTAAACTAAGATCAAGAAACCCAGTTAAATCTTACAGAGCATCCCTGGGTGATTTCCCTAAAAATATATCAGTAGTCCTGTTATTTCAAGCCACTTAGCATGAAAGCAGACTTTCACTCCTAGTACATTCCTGGGAGAATGACAAGAGGCTACAGAAATGCATAGAAAGGCAGAAATATTCTTCAATATTTTATAGAATAGTAAGCATAGCAAGTTCAGATTCTGTTTGTTATTGGTTGGTAATTGTAGTATGCATTATTCTGTTTTTGAATGTTTCCCTGCCAAGAGGCCGTCTCAGTCCCAGTCGAATTAACATTTTCCTTAATCAGTGTGTACCCTTGCTTTTCTGTCCTAATGTTGTATACCTGTGTGCACTGCTTTGTTTGTTCAGTTTTCCTATGACTATCAGTGAAATAATGATGAGAGTGCTCTGTAAAATAATCTGACATAGAGTAAGCATCCTGTAATATTAGTGGTTTTCTTATAAATAAAGTATTAGGCATTATAACAATTAAGATGAATTAAAAGTAGAATCTATCCTTAGAAAAATTCAGTCTAGTAGGAGAATTATACATGCATATCATTAATGATATTCAAAATGAACAAATTTTAAGAGGGACTCAAGTAGTTTTTTGAGTTTTGGACTTGGCTTTGCTTTGTAATGACCACCAGTTTCTTTCTCACTTCCCTATTAATGGTCAAAAAGAATTTTCCTTTTTATCTTTATTCAGTAGGATTAGCACTGATGACCTCTCTTACACAGGTGGTTTGGTGCAGAAAGCCTGCTGAGTCTCAATTTCCAGAAGTTCTGGACACGTCTCACTTGAGATTCAATGAACTTGGCTTTCTACAGTTGAGTCAGAAAGATTATGTGGGAGTTGGAGATTATAATTCTTATGTCTGGAAAGTCAGTCATTATATATTTCCAGATACAGGTAGTTCTTTGGAATATGTACTTCAATCGTGAGAGTTTTTGTTCTGGTGGTTTTACAACTTGACCCAGAGGGCTACGTCTAAGAAGTTCATGTTGGATGTTTATAAAGTTTTTTTTTTTTTTAACACTTTTACCTTACCACATTGAATATTTTAAATTACTTACATATTTGATCATCAGGAAACTAATACTGATAGGTAGAAAATTGAGTTAATTGGCTGTCTTTGTCTACCTCAGTGTAACTCTTTGTTAGCTCTCTGATATTTAAGGGGAAGTCTCATTTCCTGATTCCATTTGGTTCCTGCCAAACAGGAATTTGTTTTCAAATTGACAGATATGGTCTTACCTTTTAAATTGCATGCAGTCTGCATAGACATGAGGGGGTTGTATTGACACTCTTTGACTTACTCTATCCATATTTTTACAGGACTAATTATCTGTGTGTCGGCCCTGGCTTCCATGGAGATATTCAGATTTTGGGGGTAAAGAAATTATGCTTTAGTGTAATCTGAAAGCATTAATCTTTACAAAAAATTTCTTCTTAGATTTATTTTTATGCAACTTGATAGTGATGAATATTAATATGTGAAGAAAGGTAAAATAAACTTTTTTATAAGAGTTTCATCTTGAGTGTCAACATTATGAAATATATTTTAATTTGATCTTTTCTAGTTTCTTCTGTTGCTTCCAAACTAATGTCATGGCCCTAATAACGCATGTCTTTTTAGTGTCCTTTGAACTTTGGTATACCTATTCTCCAATCTGCTTTGATTTGTAAAATTAGCAACTTTTTCTATCCAAGGAAATTATTATGAAATAAAACAAATTCAGGTATCTTGAGTGATAGATTTTCCTCTATTACTTTTTTAATATGAATTCACAAAAATATTACAAAATAAAACAAAAACATTTCTTTCTTACTAGAAAATATAGACAAGTTTGCTAATTTGTCATTTATTAAAATATATTAAAAGTCAGGAATGGAAATGATGTAAAGTAAGTTTTTCTTTGGTTTGTGAAGTTGTATACAAAATAAAAATCCTGGGTTGATAATAAAGGAAATGTACAGCACAAACATGTTGTTGTCCAGATATTTCCAGGACTCATCCATTACTTTGGGAAGATGAGTGGACCCTTTGTCTTGGTAAGAGCTTCTTAAATAATCACCTGAGATGTGAACTTGGTGAGGGGGATGGATTCCTAGCTCATAGTTGACTAATGAAGAATGTTTTCCCTCTAGTTTTGTATTTCAGAATCAGCTGCCTTCTACTTTGTAGAATACAGCTTTCCTTCTGATTACTTCTTCATATAGCACAGCTGATTAAATTTCAAGCTAAATAAAGCATCCTAGGAAAATGTCCTATCTTTAGAACACCATAAATATTAGTCAATTTAGGGAATTGCTACTCTTGCTAATGTTTACTTTTTAAAAGTTTATTAGTAGGTCCTTTGTAGACTCAGAATCAATAGTACTTCCCTAAAATATTATTGATCTAGCTTAACAATACAAGAAATTATGTTCTTTCTACTTGAAAAGAAGATAGACACAAAAATTATCTTTTCTACTTGTAAACAGTTCCACTTGTTCAGAATATCCAGAGTTAGATTACTTACGATGCAGCTGAAGTTTTGCATGGCTCTATTTTTTGAACCATAAACTACTATGGGCCAAGAATCTTGAACTCACTGTAGAAGACGTGTTTCCTTATATGCTATTTTTGGCTCTACAGAAAAATCCAATATTGAAAAAATATATAGGTAATCTGTTTTCTTCATTGTCATTTCTTCCTACCTTTTTCTTTGCTTTTAAAAAATAGCTACATTCTCCTTGTTTCAGTGTCTCATACCAACTGTCTTTTAACTCAGGCCTTCTGCTCCATCGCCTTTGCATTTTTTTCTGTTTCTGGATTGTCGTGCTCCATGTGACTGCATAGCTGCTGCTTTCTTGTTATTCCAAATTGAGCTCTGCTGTAAAAGTGTTGCCCACATACCTCCCTTCCTGCCTTCTAATTGCATTAACCTATTTTATAATCCTCAGAATTACCTAGAACTGTGCTGTTAAGTGTGTTAGTGACTAGGCACATGTATCAATTTCAATATAAGTTTATTAAAAGCAAATGATACTTGTATTTAAAATTCAGTTTCTTAGTCATACTAAGAAATTGTTATTGTCATTGGTATTAGTTTATTTTGGCTTGGTTTTTAATCTATAAGTGCTGTAAGTGAGTCAGGCTATAAGTGAGACTGGGCAATTTAGGTTTATTAGTTATTAATCATATTTCAGAGCTAGTTTGACTGCTTATCTCTTTCTAGAGTTCATTCTAGATCAAAGAATGAGATATTGTTATTTATAAAGAAAGCAAGAGCACTATATAACTAGGCATTCTTTACTGAACACTGATGTTTCCCCAAAATTTCTACAGTAGTCTTAGTTACTACTTGATATCTGTTAGGTATTTGAAGATGGGGCCTTTTGGAGGTAATTAGGATTAGGTGAGGTAATGAGGGTCAGATCTCATGATATTATTAGTGTCCTCAGAAAAGCAGCATAGCTCTTTCTCTGTATTTTTCCACCTGAATTCACACAAAGAACAGGTTTTGTGAACATAGGGCAAGATTAAGGCTGCCAGCAAGCCACAAGAAGACAGTAAGTCAGGCTGTGGAACCACCCAGTTTGTGTTGTTATGGCATTCCACGCAGACCAAGGCATTAAACAGAGAAAAGAGAAATCTCTAGGCCCATCTACCAACCTCAGTTAGGTCATCTTCCTTTTTCCAGGAGAACCTTCACTTATACCTCTCTGTAGAGCCAGAGCTGTTGTATTAGTGTGACAATTCTTCCCTGGAGAAGTTAACTTTCCCTTACTCATTCTATCCAGAGAACATTCTACCCAGAGATTCACAATGGTGAATCTTTACTTTTCATTTTAATTTGAATGATAGAAGATCTGATCATTAATAGGAAGAGATGATAACATTTGATTCTCATTTCTTGTAACTTTTCATTTTGGAATAAACCTAAACTTTTTTTTCTCATTTTTGGTTTTTGCTATAATACATGTTTTCAGTACATAATGGGAAGTTGGTACATGAACATACCATGTCTTAATTGTTTTGTGTTTTCATCTCCTCCCTCCCCTTCCTCTTGGTCCCCTTCCCTTTTGCAAAAGATTCTTTCTCTCTTTGTCTCTCTCTTTCTTACTATCTTTTATTTTGCTCTTTATCTTTTGGGTTAAAAAAAGGTACAAAGGTAGTATAAAGAGCTCCTATATATCCTTGATTAGATTCACCAATTGTTTAGGTATTGTTTCCTTGTCTTTTACTTGCTCTCCACATACAAGTTAGTATCTCGTGACATTGTGATTTAATAATAAATTGAAAGTATACTGCAAATATATTTGTTATGCCACATGCTGTAGTATGTGGTTTCTAAGAGCAAACTTTCTATATGATTAACAAATCATAAATATCATATGGTATATTATTAAATGCTATTTATTCAATAAAATGTTTCATTTTATGAATTTAATTTAAATTTTAATAGGGATATATACACATATATAAAATATTGTGGTAAAAATAAAAAGTTTAATCCAGGACTAAGAATGTATCTTATTGGTACAACACTTGTCTAGTTGTGTGAGAACCTGGATTTAAAATCCTCAACACTGCAAAAAAAGAAAAAGTTGAATCCACAATTCCTGTGTAAAATATATAAAAATCATCAATTTTCCTTTTGTGGTATCTTACAGTTTTTTTTCCCTACAAGTCTAAAATCCAGTCTAGGATCATACATTGCATTCAGTTAACATCTCTCTTTTATTTTATCTAAATCTGGTATATGGCCTCAGCTTCTTGACCGGCACATTTAGCAATTGTGAATAATAAATTCTAAGATATTTACTGTTTTGTTCTGTAAGCACCATCACTAGTCTATTCTGTTTAAAGTCAAAATCTCAAACCTTTTAAAATTTTTCTCTTTTTACCCTTCTCAGACCTATACTATTAATCTCTTTTCCATTACTATAACAAATATATTTGATAATGAGTTGATAAAGAGAAAAGGCTTGTTTTGGCTCACAGTTTTGGAGTTTCTAGTCTGTGATTGGTAAGTTGCCTTTAGGGCTGGTACAATGTATGTGTAATGGAGAAGGCAAGTAGAGTAACAAAACTGTTCACTTTATGATATAAAAGCAAAAGTGAACAGGAAGATAATGGGATCCCGCAATCCTTGTAAGGCACATCTTAAAGGGCTTAAAGATCTACCTCTGAAAGATTGCAACACTCACAAACAGCACCATACTGGGTAGTAATCCTCTACCACATGGACCGTGGGCACATAACACATCCAATCTACAGCACCTATTTGGATTGGATAGTGAGAAGCAGGTCAAGGTCAGATTATTTTATATCCTTTCTTCCCCTGTATTTCTTGCTTTCTTTTCCCTTTCAGTCCTTCCCTACCTGAAGAAGTCTTGTTCCTCAGATCCTTAGGGTTAGCTTTGAGGAAAGCAAGAGGAAGAAAGATGGAGAAGATTCACTTCACTACTGTTTCTGTGATCAGTATTGTTCATCTTTGGGTTTTACCAAGTTGAAAGAGCACTGTAGCTGAGCATATCCATATCTTTTCAAGATTCCCTGTTAGAGTGAATGATTTCAATAGTATCACCGTTCCTGCTGGTCTCATATCATTGATTCTGAATGTGATCAGTACATCTCCATTTTCTCTCGGTATTTCTTTGCTCTTAGATGCAGATTTGGTCCATTGTCCTTTGCTATCATCAGCATTCATTTGGTTCTATTGGAAGCAAACATCTGTTGCCTTTGGATGACCAGCTCCTTCCTAATATGGGTGGTTTAGTTTTCTTCGATAACAGAATATGTAAATCTATAAAATTTGTCTTAAAATCTTTGGGAGCCGGACATGTTGGCATACATAATCCCCAGCACTCATGTCCTACAAGGGAGTCACAAAAACTACATTTTCACTACTTCATAGAAAAAAGTATTTTAATATTTGTAACATCTATCTTTCCTATCCTGTTATGACCTCAACCCTTTTATACCCTAGACAGGAATGCCACAAGACTGAATTTTGCCAGGTCCGTTTTCTGTTCTACTTGGGTGGACAAACATTTAACTTTCAAACATGAAATTACATATCCTATTGTTTTGGTCTTTGCTTTGGGGGGTTTTATTAAAACTGAGTAGCTTCTGTGTTCTTTAGTGAGAAAAATGAACAAATTTTATTCTCTGGTAGAAAGTCCTTGTGCATGAGAAACAAGAATAACACTAATAATCATGAGAATCTGGCGTATACCATGTGCACATTGAATGAGAAGTTAGTACCATGCTGTAAAGCTTTATGCGTTTATTTAGGAATTTATTCTACTCTCTTTGTTAGAGTGAATTCTTAAGTGGAATGCAGGAGAATTTTTTTTCAGGCCTCAATTCTAGGAATGGTTGCAGTTGTCCTGAGCAACTGATTGCTTTTAGTCTTGTGGATACTGCAATTGATTGTTTTTCAGTTGTGATGACCAGTAGATATACTGGAGCTGAGATGATTTTTCACCTCTAAAAAATGTGCCAGAGTGCAAGATACATGTTTTGTTTACAGCTTCAACCAGGCTGGTTTTATTGTCCTTCTTTCATTTTTTCTTTCTCTGACTTCTTCAGTTTGGGTTAGCATTTTTTTTAAAAAGAAGTTTTTGAAAAATGTAAAGTATAAACAAATAAATATTAGAATGCCAGTTATTAACACTATTTCATATCAACAAAAGGATTTCATTCTCTTTCTACAGTCTTTGAGGACAAGATGGGACATACTGAAAGCATGTAAAAGGATAAGTACTCTCATCCCATTAGAGTGGTTGGGAATCATTTAGAAATAAGACTAATCTGTAAGTGTTAGGAAATTTCTTTGTGTTTTTAAAATGAGAAGTTATAAAGTAACAACCATGTTTCTTTCTATTTTGGGTGAGGGGGTGCTGGCAATTCAACCCAAGGCTTCATGCATGCTATGCAAGCCCTCTGCAACTGACTTCCTTAATTTTACATTATTGAATAGTTTCCACCATTGTCTTATAATAGAGAAACAACCATAACTGAAGCTGACACTAAAGGCAGAAAGTAAGGACCACCTTGTTAAGAGGAGGATGCCTGAATTGAGTCAGTGATGCTACACAGGGGAGCAGATAAGGCTCACTACTTAGCCGAGCCTAAGACGATAAGATCTTTTATTAACACATTTATTTATTTATTTATTTATTTATTTATTTACTTTTGGTACCAGGGATTGAATTCACGACTTTGCGCATGCCATACAGGCAATTGTGTGGCTGAGCTAAATCCCCAGTCCCCTGTAAACACATTTAAGCATTGCTAAATTCACAGTGGATTAGGTAGAAAACTGAGTAAGAACTGATCATTGTTTGCTTGCTTGCTTGGTTTTTGAGATCTCTCTCTGTTTAGTTTGGCTTTTCACATAGAGGTAGTACTGTATGTTGCAGCAATTGGCTAGGTTTGGTAATCTTTGAAAAGAGTTAATCCAGTTATTATATTTTCATTTGGAACCACATCACAGAATTACAATAGAAAGTTATAATAGTACTGTTTTATTTTCAAAAGCATCTGAGTGCATTTGATTCATTTCAGTGTTATTATAAAATTTAAATAGCATTACTTTTCAGATGATGATCCCAGTCACTAAAGAAATGGGGTTAATAATGCCAGCTCATTCAAGATGTGTTGCTTCAGAAATGAATATGGTTTTTGTTTCCTTTTATGTTGAGATAGTAGATTTTTAAAATATCCATACTGAATGTCATGTGTTCAGATATCTTTAAAGCAATACTTAATTTAGACTTGAGTGCAGAGAAGCTACAGAAAATTATTCATCCATGTAGATACAATTATATTGTGCTAGATAATGGATTTGTGTTATTCTTAATGTCTATACATGGCTACAGTGAGACTAAAGTTGTTTTTATAACTTTTCAGGACATTGAACGAAAGAAAAGTATGACAAGGGAAAGCATCTGATAAATTAAATGTGACATGTTTTTTATCCATATAAAATGGTTTCTGAGCAGCTGGTAATTGTAAATATTTCAGCAGTCATTTTTGATGTGAAATGCTTCTTCTGTGTTCAACACTAATGAGTTGCGAGTTGTACTTCATCAAATTGACAGTTTCCTTTCTTTTGTAAATAGGCATGTGGTACACCTTGTGAAAGCTGGTAAAAGACAGCTTACTCACCTTTCACATAGATGGACTTTTCTCTCTCTTTTTATTCTTTTATAAGTTTGACCATCCACTTTTTCTTTAAGGGAAGATAGTATAACAAAAGGTTAGCATTCACTGGTGCTTACTCGATTTTGGGTATCATATTGGGAGCTGGGAAATGCATTTTCCATTGAACAAGAGTAAACTCAAAGCAAAAAGTAAAACTGCAGTGATTACAATAATAAGTGAAAGCACGAAGAAATTACAGTTCTCTTAAAATGTCATTGTGAAATTTTGTGTTTGTTACTATTTTCAAATATGAATTGTCCTATAAAGTAAAGCATAAATTCTCTTCTATTTTATATAAAATTGTAATCAATAATTTTACAGTGTAAATCTTTCAGTCTTTTTTTTTTTTTTTTGTCGTTTTGAGACAAGGTTTCAATATGCAGTTCAGGTGGCCTTAAACTCCCAGCAATCCTCCTCCCTCATCCTTCTGAGTGCTGCGATTATAGGCATGTGTCACCATGCCAGGGCATAAATCCTGATTACCATCTTAAAAAGCAGAAAATTTACTAATCTTATTTTATAGGTGAGGAAACTTACTAAAAGATGAGTATTCATCACACAAAGTGCTATCATAATGTAGATAATATTAATTAAATATTATTTAAATATATATACTATTCTGAAACTTTATTTATTTTTATTTTAAAGATAGTAAAATCCAACAGAACATAACAGAACAAAGTCAATCGAAACAAAGCAGCAGAACTGGTACAGAACTTCAAAGAAAGATACTATGAAAACAATAGCTACTATAGTATATCTTGTTATCTTCAGAATAGTTGACCATTCCAAAAGGTATAGTAGAATTGAACCAAAAGCAAAACAGAATAAAACCAATAAAAACAGAATATAAAATAAAGCAAAAAAAAAAAAATGATGAGAGTAAACAAAACCGTGAGAACCATGTTGGGCCTGAAAGACAAGACAGAAGAGAATACCTCATATTTGCTGTATTGCCTACTGTCATCTTCCAAAGTGCTGCTCAGGTTGCTGACCTGAGGCCTGCAAAATCAGTGAAACAATACTAGCATTTGGTTGCTTAATGTTCCCTAGTTGCTATCAATTTAGCCAGACCTCCGAACCAACAGGTTACTTGGCGGGGTGGGGGGGGTTGTCCTTGATTGTAAGCCCACATGCCAGTGCCGCTTGGGCCCAGCAGGGTGGGTCCCCAAGGGACCCATTCTTGTTCTCTTTCAGAAGTCCCTGCTGGTCGCACAGTCCCTCGGGAGGCAGATTAGTTGTCCTGTGGTCGGAGCCGCTCGGGCCCAGTGAGATGGGTCCTCGAGGGGCCCATTCTAATTCTCTTCTGGGAGTCCATGCCTGAAACTTTTTAAAAACTACCATTTTAGTATAAAGAAAAAAAGGCATTTATTTCTGAAACTATATACTTTGAACCAGCGGGCATTATTGGCTCCAATTCTATAGTGACTACAATGGGAAATTAAAAAAGTCCTTTCAATATTTTAACAAAACTGAAATGAATCAAATATGTAGTCAAACCCTTGTGAAAAAAATGTCATTGCTATCAAGAGTGTCTGTGTTTTAGTGTATAGCACATGACACTTCTGTGCTTTTACATATATAATATTGTTCTCACTAGTAGAAATAACTGTGCAAGTCACATGTAAGTGAGGACTAAAGTTGGTAAAACTAGTAAGCCTACTTTAACAAATTTAAAAAGATGATAGCTGTAGTACTGGAATTAAACACACCTTGAAATTATTATTAATAGTACTAACTGAACTATGGTAGTCACCTTCCTTCACTGTGGCAGGATACCTGAGAAAATCAGTTTAAAGGAGGAAAAATTTATTTTGGCTTACAGTTTCAGAGGCTTCAGTCCATATTGACTTGGCATCATTGCTTCAGTGTCCATGTTGAAGCAGAATATGGTGGGATGCATGGTGGTGCAAAGCAGAATACCTCATGAAGGCCCAGAACATAAGAGATGGGGAAGGAGTAAGGGACACAGTACACCTTTCAAAGGCACGTACCTAATGACTCACCTATTTCAAGAAGCTCCTGCCTTCTAAAATTTCCCCTACCTTCTAATAGGACCATTCATTGGGAACCACACTTTCAATACATGAACCTTTGGGGGGCATTCCAGATCTAAGCCATCACACCAATTCTTTTGGGCCATGTGATATGTCAAAAGTTCTACTTAAATAAAGAATACTGTACACTTTGAATGGAAATAGAACACAATATTCAGTCAGTATCTCTGCTATCACAGCTGCTGCCAGCCTTTCAAATTAACCCTGTTTGATGTATTTTATGATTTGGGACTCCATGCAATGTGTCTATTAGCTATGAGTTCCACTGCTAATATATTGCTTTACCACTATTCATATATATCTTATGTAATCCTTCAGAGATAATAATTTAGAATCTCTCTAATAGACATAACATATTGTGAATTTGTAGAACATTACTATTCTCCAAGGAATTTAATTTTCATAGTTCTGGCCATATATCAAAACTACTAACTTAAAACCCCTTCTAAAACAAATGTGTGGAAATGCTAAATACCTAACGAATCTCTTTTCTAAAATCATAGATAGATACTTACACCAGAAATTTAAGGAATATCCTTGGAAAGCACATACCGTTCAGATACCAAAACCAAGCATAGGTCAGACACAACCAGAAGGTGGGGCTAATCAGGGATAAGTGGGATCAAGATTGAACTTCTCAGTCTTTGAATGTGAGCTTCAGTTTTTCCATATGAACTAAATTGCAACCTTACTTTAGTGCATAGATTGAAGCCACCAAAGGCTGTAACCTAGACTGAAGAGGAAAAGTTCCCCCCTCACCATCGGGATGTGACCAAGAAAGAAAGCTGAAAGATTTACCTATTTGACAAGTTTTACATATAAAATAGTTTTATTTACAATAGGTGCAAAATTGTAGAGCAGATTTCTAGCGCATACAATATTCTATAATCATTGAATAGCAACTGTCCATTTCTCTTCTGCTAGTGTTTGACAACCACCATTCTACTATTTTTAATAGTTTAACTATTTTAGAAACCTCATTAAAAGAAATTGTGCATTGTTTGACCCTCTGTGATTGGTATATTCTGCTCAGCATAAATAATAATCTCTGTGTTCATTCATGGTATTGTATATGGCAGGCTTTACTTATTTTTAATTGGTGGAGAGTGTTTCATTACTATTCAAGCCATTAATCAAAAGTAAGAGGTATGTACTTGTCTTTTGAAAGTTTCTACAATAGCCTTTGGAGCCAAGCAACTTTGCTCTTCACACTTGCTTTCAAAGAACTGGAAATTCACTTGACATCTTTTTACTCAGTTTTCCCTATGTGGAATGTAGAAAATGATAATAGTTTATAAAATTGTAAAGAGGAGAATTTAATTTTGTTTTACTATGAAGGGATTAACACAGAGCATGGCCCATAGTAAAGATTAGGTGCCATCATACAATTTTTTATTATGGTGACATAGGTAGGAAAAATATGGAATAAGCTAAGTGTGAAATGAACACAGGTATGAACACACACACATACACACACAAGCTGAGATAACTTATAGGAGAACTAAACCTTTACTTGGGAAACTGTTAGTCAGAAAATCAAAAAGGCAAAAAGAAAAAGAGTGTCACAGTGAGGAAAATTAATAGTACTAAAGATAGGTAACAATATGCTGCCAGTAAAGATTCAGCAAAAAAGCCTAGTCCTCCCAATGCATTTAGTTGGGAACAACCAGGTCTGCCCACATTAATTGTCTGTAAAGGCATCAGAACAGTGCAGCCCATGGCCAGATTGATGTCCATGGTTTTCATTTCCTGAGATAATGGGAATATTTAACACATTGTACAGAAGGTGAAAATTAAATGAGCCCAAAACTTTGATATTGAATGAAGTGAGTTTTTAATATTTAGAGAAATCACTGAAATAGATGTTTATTCCCAGCTTATAATGAACAAGGCAAGAGTTTCTGTAATTGCTTACAGAATAGATGAATGTTTGACCAAGGTTTCACATGCCGGTTACTCCTAGATGTGGTTCAGTGGGATCCAGGTAGCCAAGCTAATGCAGATCTGTATCATGCCAGTCCTGCATTCCCAGAATAATATTTTGTTTAGTCAAGTTGTGCTTTGCTTTGATTTCCTTTGGTATATCAGAATATAACAGGAAAAAAGAAAAAGAAAAGTGTTTTGGATGAGAAAACCTGAAGCAGGTATTTTGACCTTTCCATAATCACTATGTATAGGAAAAAGACCAGCAGAACCCCAGATAAGACATCTGGCTTTTTCTCCTGTTTGGAATTTGAATAAAAAGACACAGTGAAAATATGCAAATCTCTAATTTTCAAATGCACATGAACTCTGCAAAGTAATACAATACTTAGTCACTGTTTGGCCTACATCATAGATGTAAAGAATTAAATTACTGCATTCAAAGTGAATCATAATATTGACAGCTCTGAGTCCTAACATTAGAGAATTATTTTTATCAAGCGGGTGTATTTTATAGATTTATATACATTACTTTTTTTATATACATTACTTTTTAAAATAAGGATTCAAGGAAATCCTCCCTCAGGTTTGCAGAATATTTCCTATCAATAGGTTTATACTATTAACAAATTATATTCATGCTGTTATGAAATATTAGTTTTGTCAGCATCTTACAATTCATGGGACTTTGCAGACCTTCAGCAGTGCAGATAAGCATTGCTCTGCTCGCTTAGAATATTGAAATACATGCTCCCTGTACTTTAAAAAGCAAGTAGAATACATATATTCATCAATCTTGACACTGATATCTTTCTACCTAGCTCAGCAAAGAATCATACAAATAATACAATGTTGAAAAACTGAAAGGTCAAACAAAGTAAGCAATCTTACATTTTACAATCACAACACTTAAAGGTAGAAGTAAATTAAATAATTCTACTCTGAAAGTTCTTTTTCTTTATCTGTCTCTCTAGAAGAAGCATATGTTAGACTAACCACACTCTAAATTTTAAACATTGAAAATGAGAAAGAACTTCATAAAACTTTAAAGGCCATTGTATGTAACCCATAATAAGATACAGCAGTTGTTTTACTCATTATGTTATCGAAGCTCCCAACTTGTCCAGTTAGTACTTCTTAAGGCTTATATTTGTTAGTAAGAATGTAGTCTGGTATGACTGAATTTTATTTTTTATAAGGACAGTTGCTATAGTGGAATGGGAATTTGAAATGAAATTTGCTTCCTCTTTACATGGTATTTTATGGCATTTGGAAATTATGATCTCACAGAAAAATATGTAATGAAGTACAATACAAGTTAACCTATTTAACAACTCTTGTTAGATATCATTACTAGAGATTAGGTAGGGGGTGAGGGAGTGAGGGAGGAAAGGAGGAATATGAATGTACCAATATACCAAAACAAAATCTATTCTTATGTATTACTATTATTTTGCAGTCATAAATTAAATGTTTGTAAAAAGTAAAAGAGATATGTGTAGATCTCATAATTGATCAAGATTATTTTTCTTACAGAATAGGTAGTTTAGTTTCTTTTCATAAATACTACCATAATTTTAAGTTCTACAATTTTAAAATTAATTTTAAAAATGTTTATTTAAAACAGTGTGACATGTAAGTATTTTCAGGTGCCAGGCACTGATGTAAGCAAATAAGTGAATGTCTTTAAGATGACAGCCCCACTTTACTTCTAGTTTGACCAGAATTAACACTTTTTTTCATTACTTTTTCATTTTTAGGAGGCATTGTTTTCTGTTTCCAAAATTAATTTTATTTGTGATAAATTATAATCATATTCCATTATGTGGTACATAATATGTCTATGTATATAGCATTGAATCAAGCTAATGAACAAATCCATCTGCTTAAATAATTACCATTTATTCCTGTCTCATTATGCTGCTTCCTAACTCCAGGTTTCCATAAGTTCACATTTTTCAGATTATACATTTAAATTAGAGGGCAAAAAAGCAGTTTTTGTCTTCTTGTGTCTGGTTCATTTCACTTAATACCCTCCAGGTTCATCTATATTGTTTTGGGTGACAGTGTATCCTCCTCCTCTTTAAGGCTGAATAGTATTCCATTGTGTTTATGCACAATATGTTCTTGTGTTCATCCACTGTTGGACACTTGAGATTGATTCCATATTGTGGCTACTGTGAATAATTCTGCAGTATGTCTTCAACATACTGATTTTAAACCCTTGTCATGTTTTTCCAGAAGTAGAATTGCTAGGTCATATGGTAATTCTAGTCTTGGTTTTTTTTTTTTTTTTTTTTTTTTTTTTTTGCGGCACCGGGGATTGAACTCACAGCCTTGCGCCTGCCAGGACAGGCGCTTAAGCCACTGAGCCAAACTCCTGGCCCTGGTTTTTTGAGGCAGGGTCACACTATGTAGCTCAGGCCGGCCTTGCGCCGCGTTGTAGCCCAAGCCGGCCTGGAACTCACAACGCTCCTCCTACCTCAGCCTCCCGAGTGCTGGGATTAAAAGCGTGCGCCACCACTCCCGGCTTAGTCTTGGTTTTTGAGGAAGCTCCAAACAGTTTTTCACAATAGCTGTATAATTTGCGTTCCCATCAGCAATGTACAATAACTCCCTTTTCTCTGCATCTTATATGTTTGGAGACAGCATGTTTGTGGAGGTGTACTGGCTTAAGTAAAGAAACAACTAAGCCTCCTACCTACCGTCACAACAGTGCTCCAATAAAGCTTCTCGCTCAGTGACACCTGTTTAGCACTAGGAAACATTATGTTCTTCTCACAAGACCTTTCTATTATTTCTCTTATTTATAACTACTGTGAATGCAGTGGTTTGCTTGCTTGGATGTTTCTATACTGTAAGATTGTTAAGGGAAACAGCTCAATTTTATTTTTATTGGTAGACATAGCCTTTAGGTAAGGTGCCTGGCTCCATTGTAAATGTTCATGGAATATTGGAGCAATACAATACTATGCTGCTGAATTTTTAACAATGTACAAACTAGTTAAAGATGAGTATCTGACCAGATATGTAAACTCAGAAGATTGTGCAACCTTAAATGCTTCTCTTAATAGTAACAAAAATTGACTGACAAGCTAGCTTTTCTTAAAAGGACAACTTTATTTTACGTGTTGATTTTTGTCGTGTAAATGGTTACTGTTTATCATTAGACTAATATTTGTACTTTGTAGAAATTTAATAAATATTATTTGCCTGATTGACTTCTTATGAAGGATAAATTAATAAATTAAGATTACTAATGTTCCTTCTAATCCCATTAATTTGTATGCCAAATATTCATGGATAACTGAAAATTAGACCAATCTATAGCTTGAAAATGGTCCACATACAAATAAAAATTCTAGTAACGAAGAGTTGACTTTTATGAAATACTTCTAAGAAATGTGTGTTTAGTATTGCAGTACCTGAGCTCTTTCCACATCTTGTTATTATTAAAAATTTTAAGACCTTGTTTGCTATCCTTTGCTATTTCTTCCATTTTCTTCAATTTCTTGCCCTAATTCAAGACTTTGCTATTCTCAGCCACCTCATCCAGGCCATCTTTATGTTATTTCTAACCTTCACTATGTTAAGGTCTCCCCTTTGTCTTTACACTTCTGCTTTTATTTTCTGTCTGCTCTTCTCTGTGGCTGCAGAGGACCACTCCTAATCTATCTTCTCTAAGGTAAAGGTCATATCCCTGTAGATTATTTCGGATCTCTTTTCATTCAGTTTTGATCTAAGACATCCTTGTTCTTTCCTTCAAAACTACATTTTGCTTTTTATTTCTCCTGGGTTTTAGTTTAGCCAAGGACATTGTTCTCATTTGTCCATTCTCTGAACACACAAAATAAAGTGTACATAAACTGTGTCTGGATATTTGAGTCCTACAATTATCTGAGTTGCTTGACTATAACTAGAATTAATAACTCTAGCTTCTGTTTGCCGAAGGTTGCTATCTTCAGCTTTTCCTCTTAGGTCCTGTTGCCAAAATCACATCTGAGAAGAGAACTCACCATTTGGTATCTTTTTGCCAAACTGTACTGTTAAAAGGTATGCCTCTCCCATAGATAAGTTTGCAGTTTGAAGCAGTAACTGAGATTGAAGCTGTCTTGCATGCACCCTTTTCTCTTTCCTTTGCCTTGTTCCATTTCATTGTACCTTGCAAGACCTCATTAAGTGTCCCACTGACATCCATGCCTCCAAAGCCATTTTACAGCTCTGTTGCTGTAAACATCACTTTACAAAAATGGGTTATTTTACTCAGACAGTTGTCAATTTAATGTACAGACGTGTCTGTGTAGAATGGGTCAAATCATTGCACAATGCCCAGGAATTAAACCACCAGGAACTATTACTGTTTTATCGACTTCAAGCATTTTTCTGGAGTTCCAAATAAGAAAACTGTCTTTTAGCAGCTTCTCAAAAGGTATTTAAATGTTAAATCTCTTCCTACAAATAATTCATTTAGTACCAACCTGCTTATAAGTTCTGTGTCTGTGATAGCAAATTGTGACGGAAATGAAATGTGCTTTGTGTGTTTGTGTGCGCATGCATATGCGTGTGTATGTGCATTTGTGTGGGGTGTATGGGTGTAAATTAAAATAAGATGCATGAGATGTTCTGATATCCCTGGTCCATTCACCTATGGTTAAAATTTCCCTCACCTGAAAGCTAAATTAGTCTTCATGCAACTCAGAGACTGAACAGGGAAGATCAGTTTAGTTCAGACACTTTCAATGGATACACTGCCTAAGCCTTGGGATGTGTGTACACGAGATTAACCTTCGGATACTTAGCATCTAGGGAGTAGCCATTTAGAAGCTATTTTTTCTGACCTTTCTTGGGTTTGCCTTTTACCTAAATTTTTTCGTATTTGTAGACCACACCTAGGACAAGAATCAGGTTTTAAAGTCCGTTATATTAGGAGGATTCTGGGTTCTCTATTTAACACTAACAACCTACCTCTGTCCACAAATCAGATGATTCACCTGGAAGTTTGCTGATTCTTCTTTCACATCTACTTAACAATGCTTTACACTGAAAACTGTGATAAGCATTTTACATAGATTGTATCCATTTCTCACAGTTATGTTATGTGTTAGAATTTAAGAAAATGAACAAATGAAAGGACTGAACTCCAAACTCACATTGCTCTTTGACTTATTTATTGGTATTGTAATCCCTTAGAACTTCTGTAGGTAAGGTGACTCTCTCTCCCTGCTAGATGGGACATCTTTGCAAGCAAGTCAGTCTTTTTTAGTTATCTGAGCTTCGAATTCTGGAGTCTTCCTTGATATGTTCTCTCCCCTCATGCACCTTGTACCTATTTAGTATTAGTCATTGTTCTTAATTTTTTTTTTTTTGGTTTTTTTTTTTTTTTTTTTTTTTTTTTTTTTTTTTTTTTTTTTTTTTTTTTTTTTTTTTTTTTTTTTTTTTTTTTTTTTTTTTTTTGCGGCACCGGGGATTGAACTGAGAACCTCGCGCTTGCCAGGGCAGGTCCTTAAGGCACTGAGCCAAACTCCTGGCCCTCATTGTTCTTAATTTTAATCAACATGTGAAGACTCTAAATACTAGAGTTGTTAATTTTAACGTATTTGAAAGACCACAGAATCAGTGGGCATTCCGAAAAATCAGGCTTTAGGTTATGTTTATGTAATAATGCTTAGAAGCAGATCATAAGACCATTGTTATTAGAATATTATTCTGGTGGCTACTATACAATAAAAGGAATCACCCATGATTGCATTGAAGTTACATCTGAGCTGAGAAGCTTGATCTTGTATCATTTGAGTCATCATTACCTCTGTTTCTGTCAACGGGAGTATCTAGACACCACCAAAAAAAGCTCCTAATAGAGCACAAACTTCTCCACAATATTCCACTTGGATCAAGCCTCTTGATTTTCACATTAGGTTTCTAGAGCCTAGGGTGTATGCCTATATTCCCTACTGTAAAAGATTATAGGACTTATGAATTGAACTTTTCTTTTGGACTTATGAATTGAAATAGTAGAACTCATGTTTTGAGCATTTATTAAAGTTCCAAATGATATTTGAAAAGATCTTGGTTGACATTCATGACTAATGTCTACCAAGATTGACTAGCTCAAAGGCCGGGTGTGGTGGCACACACCTTTAATCCCAGCCCTTGGGAGGCAGAGGTAGGTTGAGTGTTGTAAGTTCAAGGCTGGCTTGGGCAACAGCCTGAACAAGACTGGCTTGAACTACATAGTGTGACCCTGCCTCAAGAAAAATAGGGCTGGGAGTTTGGCTTAATGGCCTAAGTACCTACCTGGTAGGTGTGTGGTTGTAAGTTTGGTCCCAGGTACTGCAAGATTTTTTTTTTTTATTTAAGCAAGAAAAAAAAGAGAAAAAAAGACATATATAACAAAGACAAAAAAAAAAAACAGACAAAAAAATGACTAGAATAAATGCACAACAGTAACATTACAGGTTTACAAAACAGGATAATAGAAACTTGACAATGGTTGCAATATTGCGTATCATTATCTTCAAAATGGTTGTTTACATTAACAGATATAGACATGTAAAATTGATCTAATCATATCAGTATTAATTGTTCTTTCTCAATAATGAATACACTCGACAGTGTGTTCATTTTAGTTATCTTACATATACATATATACAGATTTATATCTTTTCCTTTTCCCTTCCCTCTTTCCCCCTTTTCCCTTCTCAGTTACTTTTGCTCTTCAAGCTGTTTTGTACCCTTCCATAGTATTTATTATAGATTTTGGATCATATATACTTTTTCAGTTTCTTACACTAGGGACACAATACGGTATTTACACATGTGGGTTTGATTTATTTCACTTACGAGTATGGTCTCAAGTCGTGACTATTTACTTACAAAAGTCTCAATGCAATCTTTCTTAATAGCTGAGTAGTACTCCATTACTGCAAGATTGATTAGCCTTATAACTTTATTTTATCCATACACCCCACCCTTCTCAGTATGTTCTCTAGACAGTTGAGCACACTAATCTGAAATGCAAATCAGGCTCTGATTTCAAATTTAATAACAATTTGCTTAATGTAAAATGTTTAGAAGTAGTTGCAGTTTAGTGCTATTTTGCAAGGCTTTTATAAAATGAAATTGTTGTTTCTTAACATTTATGTATGAATTCAAGTTTTTTGTTTATTTTTCTTGTTTTTATAGCACTCTTTTGCAATCTATGTCATTTCTACTCAACCTAGTAATATACTGGTCTGCCTGTGGTCCCAAGAGATAAAATAAATAATTCAGTAAACAAGCAAGTAAATAAGTAAGTAAAAACTGGCCATGGGTGTATTGCTTCAGAACCAGGGCAATAGTAAACTTCACAAAGACACGTTAATCAGAGTGCGACAGCACTCACAATGACAAGTAGCCGCTTGTTGTTATTACTGTGGCAATACTGCCAAATAAGCAAAGCACACAAAAGGCTCTCCCATTGAAAATGGCTAAGAATAATTAGGACCAAGTAGTTTTGTGTAAACCAAAGTGCTGTAATTAGAAGGGAAGATCTAGAGAAGAGCAATCGATGTACACCTTATTTTCTATATTCAGAAGGGCCCTTTTAGCTGTCTTTGTTTGGTGGTAAAAATGGAGTTATTTTGTAGTAAGAAATGAACCTAGGCTGTAAGGACTTCTGTTAGGGGTATACCAGCCATTCCTTGTGATAAGGAGTGGGAGGGTTATTGTATCATGGCATTGTTTCTTGAAAGTATGTTCTTAATAGCAAATCAAACTATTAAAATTAGCAATCATAAATAATTTATTTCCAGTTGATGTGCACTAGTATTCCTTTGAATTTAAATATCATACAATGCTGCACTGAAGTAAAATGTTTATTTATGATAGAAAAGTAAGATCAATTCAATACTGAATAATAATTTAATGTCACTGAATCTGATTATTTTGTTAAGAATCTTCAAAGTTAAACAGTAAGCACAAATTTAAAATGAGAATTCATTTCCCAGTCATTTTTCTGAAACTGATACTGTGTTTAAGCTCTTTACTCCTCATTATATTTCATAATGCAATTTACTTTGCATAGGAATTTTGTATTTGCATCTCCATTTCTAAAAGTGATCTGTTGTTTATCATTTTTACCTAGAATTTACAGAAGGCTGAATCAGTGGCCCTTTTCCCTAATTGCTGGCCAGTTGATAATTAACTTGTGTCTACAGTGTGCCTAGAATGTGATCTCTCGTGTTGTTTATCTGAAAATTTCTCTTGGTAGCTTCTTCTCATTTTATTTGTCCTCTTTACTTCTAAGATTAGCTAGTTTTCTTGTTGTGTATGACGGTGTCAGTGAAATGCCACGGTTGCTGCATAGCTTTATTAAAAGGGTATATAAAGTACTTGATACTGCATAGTATTCAGAAATGGTACATTGTGCTAATACAGTCATCATAATAAAACACTTTGGCGTTTTTAAGTACATTGGTTAGGTCTGTAGTTTATTTGAAAAGAAAATAGAATTTAAACTCATAGAAACTGGATGGGATGGAAGTGAGACCTTGCAAGGTAACCTGAGGAAATCAATTTCACAATATGCTGTAAGTTTTAATTTATACCCCACAAGAGAGGAGCTACAGAGAAGGTTGCTGTCTTGACCTTAAATCAAGCATAACTAGGAGAGGTACCCAATTAAGAAAGTTTCATCTACCAGTATGTCTTCATTTTAATTTTATTGTTGTTCATAGAGACATTGGAAAGTTTTTTCTCATTAGTTTGCTATACCAGTGCTAATATAAGTCCAGTGCTTTGCCATCAGGAAATAGATGCGTTCTTGCTTTTACCTTTTTTTATTTTCTGGTAATTGTCTTAGGTAATTTGAAACTTTCAGGGTATTTGAAACCCTTTCAATGAGGCATTATTTTTATTGTGTTCCTCATTTATATAAATTGTCCGCAAGTTAAAGAAGGCTAATAAATTAATGAGAACTAATAAATAGGAAATACAGAAATTATAAATATCTAGAAAAACAATTCTAAAAAAAAAATGAAAGCCTCCCTCAACAGGGTTCAAAAAAATGAAGATTTGAACTAGATAATGAGACCCTGTCTCACAAAACAAAACAAGGTAAGGCAAGACAAAACAACAAAAACGTGTTAGTGAGATGCGAACTGTATAGTATTTCATCTGTTGTAATTTGATGCTTGTACTTTTCATTATAACCTATAGACTAGCTATTATCACTGTTATTTTGCAGCTAATTAAATACAGGGTTTGGAAGGTTAAACCAAATGTAAGCAGCAGGGTTACCATTTGAGCGTTGAACTCTGACTGTAAAACTTTCATCTTTTCTCTTTTTGAGAAGAATTGTGAAGTCCTCATAGTATTCAAAACATTTTACTCAAACAGACTATTTCTTATGAACCCAAGCTAGGTAAGGTACCATTTTTCTAGGCATCTTGTTAGAACACTCCAAGATTTTGCCTCAAAATGTATGGTTTGAAGTTGTACATGTTGCCATGTGCTTAAAGCCATTCCGACTATGTTGTATCTTTGAATTACAAATGATTTCACAGGTACACTCATGCATAGTCCTCCCATAAAAATGTTATTGATTCAAACTATGTGTCAGACTGTCTTTTAGATCTTGAAGAATATGACAACTAAATTCTGATGTTTCCTAGAGCTTCCATTGTTTTTATTCTCATCACTTTATCTATACCATTGGGTTGTTGGTAAAGACCCTGAACTGTTTTAGTTATATGTGTACACATTTTATTTAGGTTTAACTAGTTACTGCTAGATTTCATGTCACTATGAGATAAGAATTGGGTTTTATTTATTTTTGTGTCTTCCACAGATCATAGCAATATTCCTAGTACATTGCTTCTTTTGCATTTTTTCAGTGATAGGCATAAAACATACAGTTTCATAAAATCCATCCTTCTACTTATAAGATTCCAGCTGTGACCATGTTTATAACTTCCCTGTAGCTCGAATTTTTCATCAAATTTCAACTTTTAGGAATGCACATCTGAGATTAATCAATGAGTCACTCAGAAAGTATGAATCATTTTTCTGGTCTGACGGTATGTTGATGTGCTTTACAAGATATGAGATTGAACACTGACTATCAATGAAAAGCAACCCTCTAAAAGAGGTGGGTTTCTGAGCATTTGTAAGAGGACTGAGTATTGGTCCCTGGAGCAGGTTGACAGTGGTGAAATTTTTTTTTTGTTGTATATAAGACTTGAATGCAGTCTTCTAAAACAAAATATAAGTATTTTCATCCATATTTGATAATGTGTCATAAAGTGTCTATTCATCTTTGAAAGCTATTACATAAAGCAATCATTTGGAGTAAGAAATTTTTGGTTTTAAAGCATGGATATATTTATCATTAGATAGTTTAGAATAGTTTCTAAAAGTCTCGAATTACTGTCAATGACTAGCGATGGAAAAGTACTTTTGTGTTGGTCTTTCTTTGCATGACTGAGGGAGTTGCTACTTTATCAAAAAATAAAAATTTTCATGTGGTCCTTTAAAAAAGTTTATTGTAGATACCTAACCTGAAGAGATTCCCAGAAGCAGTGCTAAGAATTGCAATTTGCATAACAGTTTCTCCTTTAACTCAATTCATTGAAAGATACCCTGATTAATAGCAGTTTGCCAGAAGTTTCTAGTTACTGAGAGGCACTTGAACTAAATTAATTTATAATTCAACTTTGGAATGGAACACTTTTCCTATGGCCTATCTCAGCATGCTTCTCTTTTAAAATAAAATATAAAACTGAGTTTGGACAGTCACTGTGAGTTTTTATTGAATGCTTTGGTATGTGGTAGGGTGGGATTATGCACTGTATATCACAGAGCAAACCTCCCTAGATTCTCTTGTAGTTTGTTTCTCTGAAGAGAGAGATCCAAGACAGCTTCCCACTTCCAGGATTTTATTCCATTCTGTGTCCCTTTCGTACACATTCTGAATTTTTGTTTTTTCTCTATAAGATTCATTCTTATCTAAATCAGTTTAACCTCTCCAAGCTTCTCATTTTTCTGTACATTAAATTGCTAAAATCAATCCAAGCATCCTGGGGACCAAGCTGGGCAAGGAACAGTCCTCACTAGATAACGGGAGCAGCTGAGAGCTCTTGTCTATTTATACCTTGGTATTTTTGTCTTCATCACACTGAGAGTTTAGGGTTTCAATTTATTTTTGGTTAATAGTTCTTTAGAAAAGACACACCCATGGGACCTCACCAAATGGCTATATTTGGGCAAATTTATCACCTTCCTGACAAAAGCCCTCAGCTTTGTAATGAATCCTGATTTTTGTGAGCTTACTAAGACTGTTTTGGTTCCAGGCTCATCGCAAAGATATGGTGTATGTGTAGAATCAGAATAAAAATTCACATTGGAAAATACAGTTTTGAAGGTATCAAATTCTTTGTTGGAAATACCTAATGTGTTTCATTCATAAGAAAGTCTCAGAGAGAGACTATGAACTTTTACCCTGGAAAATTATTTGTTTCATCTGGAATCAGAATAAGGGAAATTTAGGCGTTTATCTTTCTGTCCCATAAATACCAATTGAGTGTTTCATCTGGGACAAAGGCTCTACAGGAGAATAGAGCTATAATGATAATTATCAGATGTCTTCACATTGCTTAGTTTAGTAGAGGAGACACTAGTACTAAACTAAGACTTACAAAACCTAGTTAAATATATGGGTTAGAAAAGGTCTTTCCAAAGAAGCAAAAAATTGGTTTGTGAGAAGGATTTTGGGAGTGTGTGTGACAGTGGGAATAAATAAAAATGAATTTCCAGGTGAGAGAATCAGCATGGTTTATACATGGATCATGGTATTGGTGTTCTGTACAGGAAAGAGGTTTTGGGGATTGGTTCTAGAGCAAGGGCAATTTGTCTTTTCTAGAGAGGATTAATATGATCAAATTTGTCTTTTGAAATGGTAAATCTGTTCTGAGTAGGAAAATAGCATAGGGTGCAGGAATCTCAGCAAGGCCAACTAGGAGAGTGTAACAGAGGAAAACGTCACTGGGGTACAGTGGTGCAAGTGGAAAATGAGAAAGGTAGATTAATTTCTTAGAGCTGTTGGAAGTGTAGTCATAATGGTGACATTAAGGTTATAATGTTAAAAAATGGGGTAAACAGTGGTGTAAAAATAGGATAGGAAGGTTTAAAGGTGAGATTTTAAATTGAGTTTTGTTACAAAAAATTAAAATGTTACTTTATTATACAGATTCCCTCATGTCTTTCAGGTGAAGAAATTCAAAAGGGCAGTTCTGAGGTGGGAGTGGGTGTGACAGTGGGGAATGTGACCTTGTTTAGTGATATTTTGCTCTTTTTTTTTTTAATTTTATTTAAGCGAAGAAAAACAAACGGTTTCTTACATTAACAGATATAGACATGCAAGATTGATCCAATCATATGAGTATTAATTGTTCCCTCTCAATAACGAATACATTGAGCAGTGTTCTTTTTAGTTATCTTACATATACACATATACAGGTTTATATCCCCTCCTCTTCCTTTTTCCCTTTCCGCCCATTCCCCTCCCAATTGTCTTTGCTCTTTGAGCT
>RJWM01013012.1:0-54691 GCA_004363535.1 Dasyprocta punctata | reverse complement strand
TCAGAGCAATACATTTTTATTGGTTGAGTGGATGGCAGAACAAAGTCAGTAGCCAATAGCAGGGCAGTCGATACTTGGCAGAAGATGCAGGGAAGAGAATGGTCCCCAAGGATGTGGAAGTGCAGATCTTCAGTGGGCAGATGGTTGAGGAAGGCTGCTGGGAAGAGGCAGCAGTAAAACTATATATTCCAGAAAGGGTGTAGCCTTAGCCATGGAGAAGTAATAAAACACTCCAGGAGGGGACCGGGCAAAACCATGAAGGTGCAAAGAATGTGTTTTGGGTACAATGAATAGACTATTCTACTTTGAGCCAAAGTTTCATTTAGGGAAGTAGCTGGAAATACATTGGGAGTGTTGAAAGAAATGTAGTAAGGGAGGTCAAATAAAAACTTTTGAAATTTTAATGCCGGAAATGAGGGTCTGTCAAAGAAATTTAAACAGGAAGACCAGGATGGGATAGGCCACCAGTATTCTAGGCAAGCGAAGTCTTATTTATTCCTGGGCTGAAGCACTGACTGCTGTTAATTGTTTTTTGCTACACAAAAATTCTACATTTGTGTAATTTTTTCATTGCGTTTTAGTTATAATACAGTTGGTTTTCAGAAAACTAAATAAAAGTTTATTAATAGTGACTCAGAAGGACCTTGAAGATCCTCGTTTGTCTCAACTATGTGCCCCTTTTTCATTGTTGTATTTTTGATGAAGGGAAGCACTGGCTTTTAGAGAAAACCTGTGTGAGTTCATCTTTAGAGCCTACTGTAGTGTAAGGAAATTATTTAGTATCTTATGTCTTAAAGAGTTGTATCTTATCTACACTTAAAATCATTACAAAGTAATACAAATGTTGGGATCTAAAACTTGTGCTTCATCTTAAAATGAACTTATTCTTTGGAGCCAAGTGAGAAATGAGTGTATTTGTACTTTGAAAAGTACGTTCTGGGTTTCACCAATAAGAATGTATTACCACCGGTCATGGTGGCGCACGCCTTTAATCCCAGCACTCGGGAGGCTGAGGTAGTTGGAGTGTTGTGAGTTCAAGGCTGGCCTGAGCTACATAGTGCGACCCTGCCTCAAAAAACTAGGGCTGGGAGTTTGGTTTGGTGGCTTAAGCGCCTGTCTGGCAGGCCTGAGGCTGTGAGTTCAATCCCAGGTGCCGCAAACAAACAAACAAACAAACAAACAAAAAGTATTACCTTGAGGCATTAAAACACAAATTCCTGTACAGATGTTTGACTTGCCTAACGTGTTGTCAGTGTACAGCAGGAGGCTGGCTGGTCTTCTGTCCTGTCCTCCCAATCCGGGTTCTCAGAGAACTTGGGAGCCATCTGTCAGCCACATGTACAACCAGCTGTAGTGGCAACAGGAGTAGCTAGGTTAGGAGCCTCCCGGAAGCACGTTTGTAGGGTGAGACTTCCTCCTCAGAGGCTGGGGACGTTCTCAGGATGCCAGAGCTCTAATCACGGTTCGCAGTGTGGGAGGCCCTGGGCCCTCCCCCGTCGTTGCTGAAGAGAATAAAGCAGATTGTTCCACAAGGCTAGGCCAGTGCTCTATTGCGTGATTCTCTCGAGTCACCTGACCTTGCACTCTTGAAGAAATCCTTCCCAAGACTGTCTTGCCCTACAGGAAATACACCCTTATTCAGGGCATTGAGGTCTAGCTATAAGCTAAAGAACATTTGTCTGTTTTGTCTGTGAAGATGATGGCAGAGGGGTGAAAGGATGGGTTGCCATGGCTCCCTATCTGTGTGGATTTCCCAAACTTCTCTCCACTGCCCAGTGGGGATTGTCAGGACAAGGGGTGGCTCGGTACCGTTTCATTCATAGGCAGATAAATGCTTCACCCAAAGGCTCTTGTCCCCTTTCTGCAGTCAACTTGCACTCTTCTCAGTCTTATGCCTTAAGGGGGAAAGACTGCAATGGAAAAGAGGCTCTGGCTCTACTGCTTTTGGGAGGCAGCTACTGTAGTACTGTTTTAGTTCTTTCTTCTTCTTTCATTACATTTCTTTTCAAAGCACCGTGTGTCTAACAGTTTTCAGTGGTCAGGAGACTGTTCATCGCAATGCTATACATACCAGAAACACCTAGGGTTTCAAGCATGTGTCACGTAATCAGAAACGTTACTCTCATCTTAAAATGGTCCTTGCTAACATGGACATAGAAGAACAGCAATGAGTAGCATTGGGGGTGTAGCTCAGTGATAGAGCACGTGTCTGGCACCTGCAAATCCCTGGGCTGCTTCCCCAGTACTGTAAATAAATAAATAGAAAAGATATTTCCGCACATAAACCTAGCCATTTAGAACACTTAATTATTTGGGTACTGTGGTGGATTAACTAATAGTCAACTTGTAATACCCAGCTGAACTGGAAGGCCCACTGAAGATTGTTGCCAACAGCATAAAAAGAGAACCAGAGGGAAAGATGGTGTGTGGTTGAGTCTCCTGGAGAAGCTTGTTATACTGGTTTTCCTGATATGAACTCAGCTGTTCCCATAGTCAGAGGATCTCAGGTCCTCGCCGTCACTGAGGATGGCTGTGGTTCTTTTCGGGGCAGCTCTGGTCCTTGCTTTGAGCATCGCTTTCTGGCTCCAGCCAGCCTGCTGGCACAGCTCCTTCACCCCGCTGGCACAGACTTTCTAGCTTCCACCACTGACCTTTGGGCCTTCCCGGTGCAGGTTCTTGATACAGACTTGCATGAGACGTTGTTGTAGACTCTAGGCCTTGAGCTGGACTTGAGGAGGACACTGCTATGGGGTCCAGGTCCTCAGCTGGATTCTTTGGGTCTCTAGTGCGTGGACAAATTGATTGCACTCTTCTGCATTTGACTTTTTGGGTGAATAGTATAAAATAAGTCTATAAATTATGTGTTATGTATTAAATGTATCTCCTTGTAAACCCTGACTACAATAGGTAAAAATAACACTGCTACTTTTTTTTTTTTAGAAAATTACTTTATTTTTAACAGATATATAAAAATGTAAGAATTGTTAAACAAATTCTTTTTAGATATTCTGATTTCATTTCTTTCCTTAGATTTTCACAATGATTTTACTTCTTGACTTCAACGTATTTTTTATACCTCTCTCATGTTTTGTAAATGAATAGAATACATCACAAAATGAATGGAGAAATCGAAAGTTTCTTGAAAGGAAAGTATGAATTAAGATATTCCTGTGAATGAGGTCCCTTTGTTTAACTGAAAATTCAACCCCATATCTTTTATTTTTACAGAGGTTTCCATGACTTTTCTTTCACATTTGCTCTCATTTGTACTGTTGCTTCTTCCTCACACTGTGTTCATTCACATCTCCTATATTTATTAATTTTATTATACACACTTACAGGTGGGTTTTTAAAAATATACTTGTAAAGAAGAAAGAAATGAATTTAACAATGCAAAGTAGTATTTGGTCCTGTAGGAGTGATATGAAGAAGGAACTTCGAGCATTTAGATGAGAGAGGGAGAGAGCAGTTTCAGTTGAAAGAATTCTGGGTAGACTGTATGGAAGAAGTGGTGTATGAACTCGACCTTAGAGGGATAGGATTTCACTAGAATTCTAAACATAGCTGTGTGATTTGAGCAAGAAATATGGGAAATGTGTCTCATATACGGGGAATGATTTGCCAGAGTTTAACTTACGATATTCATGGAGATACTGCAGCAGGAGATGCTGATGAATAGATTGGTGTCTGATTTTACAAGAACTGGGGCTGAGCTGCATTAAGAATTTAAATTTTATTCCAAGGGCGTTAGCTCTTGAACCTATTTGAACAGATAGTTATGCAAAGAATATAGCAGTTAGAAGGGAAAATCAATCAGGATAAAGTAAGGAATTTACCAGGTGGGCAAACCTTGTAGAGAAGAGTCATAGTGATCCGAGAATGTAGTGGTGAGTGCCCAGACTAACGTGATAAAAATCTAGAATGGGGAGAATTGCGTGATTTGACAAGGATTGAAAGGAAGAATCTAGCCAATTTTGTAAGATATAGGGCTGTGTTTCTTTGTTCTTCCAAGGCACAGTACCTTGATTGGCGTAGAGTAATATTTTATGATGAAAAGTATCCTTTGTTATGTATTTCATTCACTTAGCTTTCAAGTAATCATGGCTTCCCCAGACACTAATCACTCCACCTTCTTTCCTCATCTTCCCTGCTTGTTAGCCAGCACAACTAGTTTTCCAGGAAAAGAGAAAAAGAAAAAGAAAAAAGACCTCAATAACACCAGAGCAGTTTTTTATTCACTGTAAATCAACACAGAGAGCAGCAACGAAGAGTTGATTGTGAATAACAGGGAAGATGTTTTGGTGAATTGCTCTGAATAAAAAAATGAAAGAGCTTTTGAAACTGAGTTTAAATATGCCGAGAGCACATGAGCGTTTAGACTCTTAGGCAAGATAGAATTATCACTAGCAATGCTACAAACACTACTAACTAGTACTATTTTAGTCAAGTTATATCAGAGAAACTCACGATATACAGAAACTGACAGAGACACCTAGGGAACTATAGGGGTCACACAGCACGTGAGCACAATGTCAGGTGCTTTGCTGTGTTTCTGCACAGGCTTAATAGATGCACAGAGGCGGCATTTCTCGAACAGCTCATTAAGTATTTCTATTCTGTCCCAGCAGTGCACAGGAAGGAATGTGCTCACTGTAGAAAAAGAATTTTCAGGATCTTCATTTTGAACTGAGATTCATTTTCCAAGAATCCCATCGCAAAGTCAGCAAAGATTATTGCACAGACCCCCTGTTCTGCAATACTAAGTTTGTGACCAGTTACACCGGTTAAGAAAGAGAACAACACTGTATTACCTTGAAACGACCTCAGTTTTGCTGTTGGAGAGATAAGGGTTACTTCGCCCTGAATGGTAAAACTGACCTAGTTTTAAGCTTACAGAGAGAACCAGCAGGCTTATCAACTACTCCCTAAAATAAATATTTATGAGTATGTAGCAAACAATTGTAGCTGATTTCATCCAAAATTAGGAACAACAATTCCATTATAAATTGCAGTAAATAGTCAAAGAAGATAAGACTTTCTTTTGAAAACACTCTTTTGGGGAAAATCGAACTTATTCCCACCTTACCCTGGCAAGTAATGTTTAGTGTCATCCCAAGGTGCACAGGCGGGTGTCTAACACTCATATTTATTTTTGACAGTATTTCTATTATTTATTTTAATCTTAGGATTTTTATTATTTTATAAAATGTTTACTTACATGTAAAAGACCACCATTAGGATCAACCTGTGAGCTCCCGTTGTTCGCCAGCAGACCCAGTCTCCTAATGAATTAGGGGGCAGGCAGAGGCAGCAGCACCTCGGTAGAAGTAGTGCAGAGCTTCTCAGTTCTTTTTTAATTGGTTTAGTTTCCAAGCATAGAACAATCAAGAGACAAAAGAAATAGTGTGCTACTTTATTTCAAGAGGACTATGAGTGTACTACTTGCTTCTGGTTTTGTGATGCAGTCTTACTTAATGTTTATAGTCTTGCATTTAAAGGTTATTTTCTAACATCAAAACTTTATGGGGATACAGGTGGACTTTGGAAAATATTTAAAATTTCCACCATTTATGGTTTGTTAACAACACATCTCAATCTGACCTTGATTCTGAAACTTGGAGTAAATTATTCATTTATATTTAAAAGTCTTACCATTTTCCTTAATGTGTGAATGTGTGTTTATATACAGGGACTTGACATTCACCATGGTTTAACTTAGCAGAATTTTAAACAAAGTGCTTTTGACTGAAATCATGTGACTTGTAGTAGTCTAAATTAAAAATTGCCTGGTTTTTGTAAGGAAGGCGAATGGATATGAAGAACGAAACTTAAGATATTTAAATAGTGTAGTTTCAAAAATGAAACTGTGTGTTTACCTTTTCTTCTCTTTCTCTTTCCCTCAAAGGTCTTCTTTGCATTTCATTTTAGACAAACTTTCCAAAGGAGAGCAGAGGAAAGGGGAGGGAGGGCGAGTGGAAGGGAGAGAGAGAGGGGGACAGAGAGAGAACAGCCAGAGACAGAGACAGGGAGAGACAGAGGGACGTACAGAGACACAAAGACAGGGCCACTTGCTGGTATCATGGTTGGGTGCAGTTTATGGAGCAGAGCCTCATAAGAAAATGAAGAAGGAATCTAAACTTTGAGTAAATCCTACCATAGAGATAGTTCCCATCTAGTTGTGACAAATTTATCTGTCTGTCTGTCTATCATCTATCATTTATCTATCTACATTATGGCAATAGGGATTGAACCCAGGACCCCTTGTATGCTAAACATGTGCTCTACCACTTTGATGTACCCCTCAACCCTTCAATATGTTAAATTCTGTGATTTTTAGTAATTTATTGGGAAATGTAGCATCTCTTATTTAAAAAGAGCTGTTAGTTGTGTAGCAGAGCCATTGGATTTTGTTGAGCTTAAAGATAGATTTTGGGGAGGTGCTTCAATAAAAACAGAGAAAAATGTTAAAAAAAAAAAAAAAGTTTTGAGACTCAGGGTGGAGGCCAGTGGTGCAGTGCATGTTTAGCATGCCCGGGACCCGGCTTCCATCCCCAGTGCTGCTTCTCTAGTGGACACTTGCCACTGAACCCTAACAGGATAAAGGCCGTGCAGGTTTACTTTGGTAGGCATAATGCAGAAGGTGAGGCGCAGTGCGAAAACAGACAAATGAGCTGTAACTGGGTATGGCATGGCTTCCGTTCCTACCAACTGCAAGCCTGCACGGGCCAATCTGAGTCACTTTATGACGTTATATTATAATAATATTTCCGTAAATCTTTCTAGGTAAGTGGCCTCTAGAGACCCTAAAATGTCCCAACAAACAATCTGAGGCTCTGTATTACATATTTCCTGAACATTTTGTGCGTAATTGTAGACAATGCATATCCTAATTTCCTCAGGATACCAGTTTGTATATTTAAGCGCAACATGTGAAAGTCATGTCGAAAAATCATTTTGTAACAGATAGAGAGCAATACAAATAAATCACCAAAGAGGAATCAAAAATTTTTTAGAGTGAAAAAGTAATTCAACTTACATTGCTATGTAATAAGCATTTTTTGTTGTAGGTGTGAGACATTGATACAAATAGGACAGAGAAATAAAGAGGCCAAAAGTGTGCTTATCTGTGAGCAGTTTTGCAGCTCATAGTGAATGTGCCTTGGATTTATTCTACATAGTTGGGCAAATCTCATCCTAATCTCCTTTTGTCTCCATTTCCTCAGTTATAGAAAGAGGAAAATAATACCAACTTGTCTCAGAGGGGTATGGTGGGAATTAATTAAGGCCTGTGAACGATTGTAAAGGCCAAAGACGATAGACACCGTACTAAGTATAAAGCCTCATCTTGAGCATGGAAGTTGATTGAATATAAAAACTCAGTTTATTGGTGAAAAAATTCTAAAACATCAAGCAAGAGTATACTTTCCTGGCTTTATGTGACTTATATTTATGAATTGGTTTGTAAATGTGGTGGGGGTTTTTGGTGTTTTTTTATTTAATTTTTCAACCCCCAATAATTGAAGAAATAATAATCTGAAAATCAAAATCATGGCCAGGTTGGCTGGAGTGTAGCATAGTGGTGAGTGCTTACCTAGCACCCAGGAGACGGTGGACTCAACCCATAGCACAGAAAAAAAATTACGACAAATTGAAATTTTAAATATACACTTTATTTAGTTTTGGTCTCATCTCTGTATGTATCAGTCCCATCATGTACGTCTTTAAAAATAATGACGGAATCTAAAAGTTTCTTGGGACATATGAAGGAATGAAACATTTGATGTGTTGCAAGCAACCATTTATCATCAGGGGCCAATGATGCAGATTAGAATAAAGATATTATTAAATTCTGCATAAGTCAAGGCATTGAATCAAAGAAAGTATGTTTCTCTAAAGTGGCTGAATTTAGAAGCCAACAGAGGGAGTATGTAAAAGCAATTTCTTTTTCAGAAAGGTGACTCCTTCTCCACCCTCCCATTCCTGCCACTCCATGATATATTGAGTTTCTTGCATGCCAGCTGACTACAGTGAAAATTCAAAAATATTCTGATTAATCAGTCACCTCTATGTTCTGTAACAAAGAAAAAACATTAGTCGCCCACTTTTGGCTGAAACTGAACAGAACTTTAATTTTATTAACTGCAGCAGCTAGTGCCAAGTAAATGAGTAACTTTCCCCTCTGAAATATCATTGCATTTATCAGTAGTCTGTGAATAATTACAACTAGGGCCAACAAGAGTCGTAAAATGCTATTTACTAATGAAGTGATGACTCTGTTTAACAAAGTCTTAGATGACATAAATTAGAAATGAGACTCATATTTCTCAGAGTTCTTTTTTTTTTTTTAGTTTGAAAAAATGCACTAGATTTTAGTGACAGTCAACAGACTTTTTATATGGTAACAATTCATTATTAATGTTTATTTTGCACTGGGCTGGACTGTAAAACTAGTCTACAATAACATAACTTGGAAGGTTGTTATTTTAGAATTATTATATCCTATAATGGTTGTGGTCAAGAAAAAGGCAGACTGGAAAACAAGAAGGAATACATCTTTAAAACATTTACTATTGTCATTTTAAAAAACAGATTTGGTTTCACCAGAGTTAGAATTTCATTAATGGTCCACTTCATATTTCTTTCATTAAAAACTCATTTACCCTGTATCCTAAGTTTTGAACATCAACATTAACTGTCAAGGTTGATAGCCAGGCAATTAACCAGCTTGATTTTGGTTAGGAGATGAATGATTCACTGCTTTCTGTGTTTGACAACTAGGAACAGTACTGTGTTTCAAATGGCTTTTTCCCAGGAGGTGAATCTTATAAAGTTCATCCCTCAGCCTGCTCAGAAAAGTAAAAGTTGGGGAGGTTATAGCAGAGCTCATGATGGGCTTGAAAACATAAAGACATATCATGATTTTCTTGCCAGCATTATAAAAATGTTTCTTATTTTCCGTATTGTTAAATTTAAAAATTTAGAGATACTGAGACTGCAGGAGATATTTTTCAAGTTGTCTTTTGGTTTAGTTTTTTTGTTGGTTTTTTTTTTTGGGTTTTTTCCCCAGTCTCAGACTTGGAAGTGCTTTGTGAATAAATAAACATATTTTTGCTTTGCTGGGCATGTCATTTTTTGCAATCACAGATCTGTTTCTGTGAAACAAAAATATTTCTGTTTTCTCTAGTGTCTGTTTTATATATTATCTCTTTTAATTGACAGAAATAAACCATTTTCATCCCCAATGACTAAATCAGCAATTGCTTTGCATGTTCCTTTGTCCTAGGACTGGAAGTATTTCTTCTTTATTTTTGCTAAATATTACACAAGGATAAAAGTAAGCATTTTTATTCTTTTCAGTGCACATGTGTTCTATTTTATTATATCAGATACTAGGTAAGTACGATTTATTATCATCTCACCTGAAATTTTGTAAAATCGAGACTAAAACATTTCCTTTCATGTAATTCAACAAAATTGTGTTTAGAATGTTTTCCTTGGAGAGAAGCAAGGATGAATGAAAGCAATCCCCCCCCCCCGAGGGAACTTGTAATGACTACAGTACCTAAGTAACTGAGTCAAAAATTCAGATTTCCTCTAATTTCACTTGACCTATGGATATACAGCATGTGACATTAAATATAAAAATACATCGTTTCTTGTCATTTGCAGCAATATGGATAGAACTGGAGGTCATGTGTCGACTGTAAGACCGTCCAGCTCCATAGTGGCTGGCGGTGGACAGGTGGTTAGGAGAGGCTGGGAGAGGGGGCAGGAAAGGGGAGAGGTCACACAAGGGCAACTGAACTGCAGTTAGAGAGGAGTGGGAAGCTCTGGGCTGCTTTGCACAGGATGGTGACTACAGATAACATCACTGTAGAGTTCAGAAAGCTAGAAGAAAGGATTTTAAGTGATTTTACCATAAAGAGATGATAAATATCTGAGGAGCTAGGTCGGTATATTTGCACTGACTTGAACAGTACAGAATATATGCATGTACCAGGATATATGATAGCCCATAAATACGTACAATTTCTATGTTTTTAGGTATCACTTAAAATAAACTTACATAAAAAGTAAAAACAAGGGTGACAAAAAAAAAATCTTTCATTGCTCTTTCTCATCCCTTTGCATGAATTCTTTCTGAACCAGCACAGGAAGTCGGTTTGATGAAATGACCAGATGAAGTGAATGGGCTATAAAACGCTATGCCTCAGACTACCAAAACCGACATTCTAAACAGAATATAATTTCAGCCCCTAGACTAATCTCTTGGAATCTTGAAATTAAAATTCTTTTTTGACTGCACAAGTAGCTAAATGGTAGAGCACTTGCTTAGGCCCTGGATTCAAGCCTCAGAATTGCAAAACAAACAAAAACACCTTTATTTTATTAATGGCTTGCTGCTATTATAAAGGGTGATGTGGTTAGTAGTCCATTCATATCTAGTCAAATGGTCACAATCTTGAATAGTTTCAGTATTCTCCCTTACTCGTTTCATGGATTTTTATTAAGAAACAGAGTTTAAACCACTTTTCTTCCCTCGTGATAGTTCATTCAGTGTATTTCAATAACCAGAATGAAAGTGGTGAAGGAACAAAGGACTTAAAGGTTGAAATGTATGCACTATAGGGTATATAAAATATATAAAACACCAAGATTAAATTGCTTGAGAACTGATTTCATGCTAAGGTGTTAATTGAGTCTTGACTTGGCATAAGAGATTGAAGTATTAAACCAGTGAGAATTTGTTCTGCCATATTCAAAACATTCTGCTTAGGCATGCAGGTTATAAAAATGTAACACCTAAGCTCTATACTCCTAAGGAATTCAGGCTAGTGGAAGAGGCAGACACAAGAACAAATGAATACATAGAAACAAGTGCAGCAGGAGACCCTAGGATAGCCTGGGGGGACTGACAGAAGAACGAACCTTGGAGAGTCTTGAAGGCAGAAGGAGGCTTTGCTATACACAGAAGAGGAAGAAAGGGCATTTCAGGCAATGAGAACAAAATGTACAAAGACAGGGTTTTGAGAAGATACGTGAGAAGTTCATTGTGGGTTGGAGCTTGGGACTGTGGTGGGAAGGGGAAGGAAACGAAATTGGAGCAGTATATTGGGGTTACATCATGAAGGGCACTGTACCCAGGCCAAAGAGCTTGGCTTTATGGGGCATCTAGTGGAAAATGAAGAGGCATCATTAAAAAAGGAAAGGTATAATCATATGTGTTTGGTAAGAAAATAATCATGCTAGGAATTTAAGAAGATGGATTGTGGGAGACATTTTTGGGAGGGAGACCAAATAGGACATGTGGCATTAATCTAGGAGCTCGAGTTGAGTTGGTGGCTAGAAATGGTTAAGGGTGGTCAGATTTGGGGTGTATGTCTGAAGCAAAACTGAAAGAATTTGGTTAAATATAGAGGAACCCCAGAGTGAGTTTCTTGTCTGGAGAGATTTGAGGATGCTGATCATTTCAATGGTGATGGGAAACAAGAATATGTAGGCAAATCATGATCATTTCAGTCTTTTCAAAAAGTGCATGAGGTTGACGTGCCTGTGGGATAAGCAAGTCCACAAACATCTGGACAGCTGGTCTGCAGTGTAAAGATAGACCAGTTAGAACTGGAGATACAGACTGGGGAACCACAAGTACACAAACAGCCTCCGGCATGTGGCTGAAATCATGTGTCCAACAATGGAGAAGGGACAGGCGACCAGTGGTGGAACCCTGTAAGACCCAGCCCTTGAGCCAAGGTCAATCATTCATTTTAACCCATCTCCTCCTAAAAACGTAACAATCTCAGCCTCTCTTGCATTGTGAATTTAGATATTGCCCCTGAAGGCTCACTACTACCCCCTTTCGTGTACTCTCCTCTGTTTCTTAACAATTTCTAATTTAATGAACCGTCAGAAGAGAAGGAACAGTTGAAGAGAATTGAGCGGGTACTTGGAGAGTTGAAGTAAAGTCAGGATGGAATAACATCACAGAAGACAAGTCAGGTGAACATCAGAATCTGTAAACCCTGACCACATCACACAAACGGATTCTAGCATTCCCGCCACCCGCAGAACTGGGGAAAGCGGGTGACTTGGGCGTCTGTCCAACCAAGCATTGAATGTGAGTCCTTCCCCTCCCTTCAGTTCTCCAGCAAACTTGGAAATGTGTATATAGCTTTCATTCCCTCTCGGGGACAGCAAGTCCTTGACATTAGTGCCAGCTACCTGTTTCTTTTAGGCAGGTGGGGTGAAGGTATAGGGGTGGGGGAGGAGCCTGGGAGACAGGGACGGAGCGCTCTGCACCAATAAGCAAGTCACATTTGCTGTGCACTTTCAGCAATCCGGTCACTTCTCAGGACTCAGCCAAAACTTAGTTCCAATAATTTTGGGCTACTAATGGCCTTTATCAGCTTTTCGGATTCGTTGACCCTTTTTCCTTCTCAGCAGAGAGGAAAAAACAACTAAAATACCATTTAGGTGGCATTTTGTCTTCTCTCTTGCCACTCGGACTCTAAATATTCATTAGCAGGCAGGACAATGGAGACCCGTGCTCTTCTCCTCTGCCCTTGCCTACCATCCCTGGATACTCACCGCCAGGTCCTGGCACGGCCTCTCACCAACCCAAACTCAGTCCTTAGGGTTCCTTATTCTTTCTTTTCCAGAAAGCTACGACTGTCAGCATCCTAGTTTTGCTGCCAACAGCTGTCGAGGTAGTTTGCCATGGTTTTGGGGGTACTGCGCAAAGGCCTGAGCCTTCTGGGTCAGAGAAAAAGCACTGCGTTACTCACAGCCTTCAGCAGCGCACACCGCCTGCAAGTCAGTCCCAGCCCCGCGAGCTCACGGCGTGGCCGCCACGGCGAAGTGCGCACCCACCATGGGCCTGCAACATGCTCAGGGGCTTCGGGCCCAGGAAACCCCTGCCAGTTATAAGGGGAGTGCAAGTAAACCTCCAGCCTTTGCCCCAGAGGGGCCATTACTCGAGGGAGCAAACAAACCGATCTGGGCTCCAAAGGGAGGTGCCCTCTTCTTGCAAGGCTGTTCTCTATACAAATACCCATGAAAAGATACCCCCCGGGGGAAGAGCTCCTCCGTGTGCGAGAGGCCCATGGGAAACCGTGGTCCAACAGGCAGATTCTGAGAGTTCTTTTTTTGTGTTTCTCAGCTCCCCTCCCACCTCTTATGCTTCTTATTTTCCTCCTCCTTCTTCCTCTCTGAGACAAAATTTAACTCTAAGTTATGTCTAAGGAAGTTTAAGAAATTGATATCTTTTAATGACAAAATTCAGAAGACATAACTATCGACCTGTCTACCTTAAACCTATGAAAATAAAATTCAGGTCCAAACTCTCATGGCATAAAGATTGCAAGGTAATGTTTAGGTGAAGGAAAATATGCTTTACTAACTTTCACGAAAATTCAAAATCAGAAATGATCTTTTTAACAAAATTTGACTAACTAGTTATGAAGGTAGCTTTGTGACAATTGTGCATCGAGTAAAGGCAACTCTAAAAACCGCAACGGAATTTCTTTTATCTAGCTTTGCTTACTTAGGTAACTTATAGGCAAAAAGCCCAGACTAAACTAAGAAATTGAAATCATTATCTTCAGCATGTATCATCTTAGGAAGTAAGATTAGTGATGGGGCTGGAGATGTAGCTCAGTGGTACAGCAGGTACTCTGTAGAGGGGAGGACCTGGTTCCATCCTTAGCACCACAAGAAACAAAACAAAACAAAATAATGAAATGGCTTTGCTTGATGGATTAACAAATATTCATATGCCTGAATTCACAGTTCACCTTGAGTGTAATAAGCTCTGGGTGATGGTGAAAACGCTGTTTCTTAGTATAAATGTGCATGGAAAGTTTTTTGTCCTGGAAACAGATGATAAGTCTATCTACCAAGCCGTCATGGTGACTTGAAAACTATCTGGGAAGGTATTGATACATTATGACTTGTAGATCTCTTGTAAGCTTTATTTATTTTCTGCTCTGGAAAGTGCTTCTAGAGCTGGGTACCAAGGTAGGTCAGTTGGTAGAGCACTTGTCTACCAGGCGTGAGGCCCTGGATTTGATTCCCAGTACACAAAATAAATAAATCAAATTTGAAAGTTATTAGAGGGCATTTAGACATAATGTGTGTTATATTTCTTTTTATCTATTGTACTCTTCTTCAATGGGGATATAGGTTTGAAGAAACTATTTTGTTTAAATAAAAGTTAATTTGTCACATTATGATGCTGCTGGGTCTTTTTGTATCTCAAGTATTTAAAATAAACTATTTATAAATGAAAAGAATAATGAATGTTTAGTAATTATTTCAGACAGTTATATTTCTGCATGCTTATTTATTATGGAAAGCTGAGCCCTGAGAATACCATAGAAAGCAAAAATTAGGCATGGTCTCAATTCTCACAGTGAACATACAAATGATCATTCTAATGAGTATGTAATTATAGGGTGGGTTTATAGTCTAAGAGAAGGAAAAATAATGTCTCTGAGAACATACACAACAGGAAACTAACAAGGTTGGAAAAGAAAAGGTTTTTGTGATTTTGAGAGTGTGAACAGGAGTCAGGCAGGCATGGGAGGGACCGGAGGAAGGGCTGGAGGGAGTCCTGTGTACGGGGAGCTGGCCAAAGGGACTGCGACACCTTTCTGTGCAGCAGGAAGATGTAGGGAATTAGGAGAAAGTGAGCAGGTAGTTTGTAGCTCTTTTAAAGGAGATTTTTCTTTATCTTAAGAGGAATAGGAAACCATTAAAAGATCTTTAGTACGAAAGCTAATGTGACCAAACGACGTTTATGAAAAGAACATTCTGGTAATAGCCGGAAGAATAGATAGGAACAGGGCCATATGGATGTGAAGGAGTCCCGGCAAGAGGCTGGTGCATTAGACCAGGGAGGAGACGAAAGCCCCTAAGTTTATGGTAGCCACAGTGGGGGGTGGGTGGAGCGATCAATTCTGATCAGTTTCTAGCGTTTGGTAGTGGAGGGGGTGGGCCAAGCGAAGGACTGTACTTCTCCAGGAAGACACGATACTCTCTTTGTTGCATAACTGGATGGATGGTTTGATTCCCACTGAGGATACAATGGCAGAGAAGCAGGTTTTAATGGAGTGCATGTAGGAAAAGATCATGAATTCATCTGAGACTTGTAAGTTTCAAACGCCTTTGTGCTACTGAGAGGAACTATCGAAATTGGAGTATATAAATCTGAAGTTCAGATGAGCTATCTGAGACTTGAGGTAGAATTTTAAAAGATGCATTTGTAGATAATTTGTTCTAATTAGATTCAACTGTGCATGGAGAAAGTATAAAATAAGGGTTCAAGAGTCCTCTCAACCATGATCATAAGTGAAATAAATCAGACTTGCATGTGTAAACATTGTATTGTCTCCTTAGTGTAAGAAGCTGAAAGAGTAAATAAGATCCAAAATGTACAATAGATATTGTGAAATGGAAAGGAACTGCTCAAAAGGAAAGAGAAATTGGGATGGGGGAAAGGAGAAAAGAAGGAAGGGAAAAGGAAAAATAAATATATACATACATGTACACAAAAAATAGTTAAGATAGTTATACTACTAATTGCTATTAGTTCATTGAAAAGAAAGGATTGTACCTATGTTGTTTGATCATTTTTTCATGCCTATTTCTTGTAATATGAGCAACTACTTTGAAGATAACAATTCGCAGTGTACTAAACATTATTACACTCATGTCTTGTTTTGAAATTTTGTACCATTGTTTTATTGTTTTTTTCTTTAAAATAAAAAAAAGAATCTTTGCACATAAATATCTAGCAAAGGAGCTGTCCAAAGAAAGAAAATGTGGGCCATATACATAATTTAATATTTTCTAGTAGCTGTACCAAGAAAGAAAAGAGAAAGTTGATGTTATTACATCAGACATTTTATTTCAACTAATATAATCAAAATGTCATCATTTCAACATGTAATTAATGTAATGAAATAGTGTACACTTTTTTCCATACTACAAGTCTTTAAAGCCTGATGTACATACTATCACATACTGCTTAGTTCAGATTAGCCAGATTTCAGCAGCCACATATGGCTTAGGACCATTGTATGGAAAACCCCGCAGGGCTAGAGGCAGGGAGGTTCAGGTCTGTGTACACAACATCAGAGACCCCGTCTTCAGTGTGGCTTCCATTTATAAGGTTACTTCTTAGTCTGGAGAGGTTCACCCAGGTCTGCACATCACGCCTGCACCCCAGTTAGCACAAAGGAATACAAGAAAAGGGAAAGATAAGTCTTTTCCCATTGGCACTGTCCCCTGAAAATACATATACTTGTATCCACATCTTGCCAAAATTCAGTCAAATGACCTGAAGATTATGTACTTCAAAGGAGGTTGAGAAACGTAACTTTTATTTCAGGTGGCCGTGTGGCTAGACAGGAACTGAGAATTCTGCCCCTACAGAACTTTCTGGGGTCTAATCTTCAGTCTTTGACAGTATCTGCTCCTTAACCCACCCAATTCCTCTACATACTCTTCTCTTACGTGAGTAAGACACTCGCCACAATCTTTTTAATGGAGACAATTCCAAAGTCTCGGCCAGATCAAAGTCTAGCATCTGAGTGTGCTCTGTCCCAGTTTGACCTCTCTTGGTTTGATGACCCATAAATTAAGTAAATTATTTGCTTCCCTTTCCCCACACTGTGATGCTATAGGAACAGGGTCACTAAAATGAAACATCCACTTGGAAGCAGGAGAATGGGTAACGCCAAATCTCCACGTGCTGTCTTCTCTGAGGGAGCGTGAGCTTCTGGTCCAGCCCATCCCCTCCTCCTCTCCACACCCGCGCCTGGGAGGGAGGCCCTTGTGCGTATCCCTGAAGCCCTTGTCTCCGCCCTCTGGGAGATTCTTCCTTACACGTTATCTCCAGTAGTCACAAGTGAGGCCGGCACTGCAAAGTATACCATTCACATTCATTACTTCCCACTGGTTCAGGTTTACATACCCAGGGTGCTTCAAGAACATGAACAGCCTAGACTGTGGGACTTCTTTGCCAAAAGATTTCTGTCAAAAAACTAGTGGACGTCCAGCCTATTTGATGCTGGCTGGTTTCACAAGTAATTAACCATAGCCATAACACTTTTATGAACATTTTATTTTCTTTTGCATGGAGATTTTGGTCTTTGTTGGTAGCCTCTAAGCTCTGATCATGCCCATCTCTCAGCTTAATGGTGGCAATGGAAACAATCAAAGAAAAGGGCTGATCAGAGGGTAAAAATCTTAAATCTGTCTCTTCAAGCTGCCATGGTAAGGTAGGACTCATACCCTGCTTAGCATGTAATTTCTAAGACAGTGCTTAAAACTGCTTCTGCTGGGGTGAAGCCTTAACTTTTAAATATTGGGAGGCTCTACTATATCAGATTTTAGTTTTCTTTGATCATACCTATGAGCAAGGTAGACTTCTCTCAGCATACCTGAAGTTTTTCCATCTTTGCCTGAGTATGGCTACTGTAGCTCAAACCTGTAAGATGACACAGTCATTATGAACCAGTGGTGTGGTTTGTTTCCTAACCATTTCTTAGGCACTAGATACTTAATTATCAAATGGTTTGCCTTCCACATTATTGCTGGTAACAATTTCATAAACGTTTTGCTAAGGCGTAAGAGGGGTTGCTACCTCTCCAACTCTTCTGAAAGTGTTTCAACTACTTCTGTTAAGCTGCCGCCACATTGTTTAAGCTTCTGTGTTCAAAACAATCACTTGGTACAAAGAGTTTTGCATTAGCTAGTGTTACTACTACATTTAACTCTGATAGGTTTGAGTGACAGAAAAACCCAAATAATAGTGGCTTAGAAATCATATTTTTCCTCTCTTATAAATGTCCGGAGTAGTGAACGGGAGGCTCACTTTGCGTGCCGCTGGATCCAGGATATGAGTCCTTTTGTCTTATCCACTGGGTGCAAATCTCCATTCCTGGGCTCACCTCACAGCCCAAGGCTGACTGCTATAAAGAATGAAAAACAAATTAATTATGCTACACCTTTTGCCATACTTTTTCTGTCTTAAAATGGATATATTAATTTCTCATTTGACCTGAACTTTCATTGTTGATAATTCCAAAGTGTTTGATACTGCAGGATATTTCCATTTTTGTCAAGTGCAACCTTGGAATTCTCAAAATAAGATTAACTTCTGTGTATTACATGACAGCTTGGACTACAAAAGCAAATGAAGCATAATAATGGTTGCAAAATGTATTTGCTAATCTACTATATTTCTATTGCCTAAATAACTGTGTTTTTGTTCATATACCATTATTTTATTATATATAAAATTTGGACAGAGCTGAGTGGATAGTTCAGTGTTAGAGTGCATGTTTAACATCAGTGTGTGGATGTTACAGAGTTTCACCCACCAGCTAGAGCAGCTACGATGTTGCCAGGCAATATAATCTTGTGGGAACACCCTAGTATACGTAGCCTGTATTTCTATGGAATATGGTTACATGGCACACGACTGTTATTTTACAATATTCCAGGATCTGAGCTCAGATGGTCCCCTTGCTTCCTGTGGTGTTTTTTTTTTTTTCTTTTGACTATCTTGAAATTCTTAACAAGGGACCCTGCTTTCATTTTGCACTGAGCCCTGCAAATTATGTAGCCAGTTCTGTCACAGTGGCTTGCTTGCCTTTCCTTTCAAAGGAAGAACCGTACAGCTACCCTCTAATGTATATCGAGTGTGTGATTATCTTTTTTAAATGTGGAATTGGTACTTACTTTCCTTGGATGTGGTTAGGCATTAAGGAAAAACGTCCCGGGTTAGAGTTGAAGCTGAACGAACGTTTGAATGCTCAAACGTCTCCCTCACTTCTTCCTGTCCTTGAGCGCCTCGTGCTGCCTCTGGACCGCCTCCCCGCAGTCCTTCTGCCCGAGGTCCCACCTTTTGCAGCAAAGCGAGCCTATTCTTCTTTAAGGGACATCCCTACCAAGACAGGCCTGTTTCCTTTCTCACGGCCATAGCGCCCTGCACAGTGCCGCTGGAAAGCCACTGCAGATGCTGTTTTAGTAATTCCTCTGGGGTTTCTTCATCACGGTCTCATCCAGCACAGACACAGTGTGGGATGTGGAGGGGCCCTAGGAGAGCACACACCTCCTCAGGCTGCTGCTATCCTCATTAAAATGCCTTCTTTTTTTCTCTTACCAAGAATCCTATCTACACCAAGGATGAGGGGAAATGAAAAGAGGGAGGAGGAATCACATCTTTAACTCTCGTTCTTAAGAGTCATTGCTTTGGTCTGACACTGTGCGTAGACTGGACTCGTTTGGAAGTTTCCGGGTGGGCCGGGAGGTGGCTCGGGGTAGACCATGCTTGTCTAGTGTGTGTAGAAGCCTGGTTTCATTTCCAGCACCACAGAAAAAAGTCAGAGAGTTGACATCAGGTAAACAAATTCCTACACTCTTTTCGAAACCCTGGGCCCTCAGCCGTGACAACCTTGGCATGTGCCCTTAGCTTCGTGATGATTCATGCGAGGGTCTCCTAATAAGTTTTGGCTCCTTTACTGTCCAATGTCTTAATGTTTTATAAAACGGAAAAGCAGCACTTACAGTGATGACCATGTCAATGCTCCTTTCTTTCCTTACCCCCTTTCTCCCTTTTCCCCAATCCTTTTTTTTTTCCCCAGTTTTTGAACTCATCTGTAAAAGGCCAGTCTAAAGATTCTGTTTTCTTTTGAAATGGTGAAATGAAAAGCAACAACAATGGAGGAAAAAAAAAACCCATAACCCCACTTTCATTTATGAAAGACAGTGTACACTGGTGTTACTGTAACCATGAAGCTGCTGTCAGCAAAAGCCCTTTGTTCTCGCAGGAAGCAATCTGGTCACAACAACTTCCTTCCCCAGTTCAAGAGCACTATTGTTCCCGCCTCTTATCAGGCAGACCCACTACCAGAAATCCCTGTCATATAAATGACCTTTTTTTTTTTTCCCCCATTTATGATCACCAATCTGTACTTCTCTCAAAGTGGCTACATTGGGTTATATTTGTACTTTCTCTATTAAAGTAGGTTGTATTAATCACTAACTGTGGTAATAGTTTTGAAAGTAGAGAGAGTACTAGCCGTGGATGCTTTGGGTTTTCTGAGTTAAAACACACGAGACACGGAGTAAGCGGCCGGCCAGAGAATGGCACAGCAGCTCTGGAGACGCCTGAGGCTCGCTGTGTTGCCGACTTCGCGTATGAATGGTAGGCAGTAACCATAACCCAGTCTGGGTGACAGAGTCAGTGTTTTATCCTCCGCCCCCAAAGTTAGTTTTTCAAATCGTAACCATTCGAAAATCTTTTGCTTCCAGTCGGAGGGGGCACTGCGCTTCCTGTGTTACCTTCTGCGTCCCTGCTCATGTCAGAACACCACACTCTGCTCGGGATGAGGAGTGAGCACCGGAAAGACAATGCCTGATCTCTTGGATTAGGAGCAAGGAGCTAATCTCTTGTGGAAAAACCTTCTCAGGCATTCTTTGGGGGTGACAGCCTCCTTAGAAGAGTTCCTCAAAACCTCCCACGTTCCCCACACACTCCCTCCCTGTCAGCAATACTAAGATGGCACAGATAAACAAGTCCCTCTCTCTCCCTCTTCGCTTTTCCTCAATCTCAGCTTAGATGACGACAACGACGACGATGTGTCTCCAGAAGGGACTGCAATCTACAGCTCTGACCAGAGTTTTCCTTTCCCCTCTTCTTTAAACTTTCTCCCTGCTAGTCATGGGTGTCTTCTCTCTCTCTCTCCCTCCCCCCATCTCTCTCATTTTGTGGCCTTTTTCTTGGATGTTTTCTGTTCTCTTTCTGTCTTCCCTCAGTGACTCACTTCATCTCTTTAGATCCCATCTTCAAACATTCCTGCCCCTGTTTTCCTTGGCCCGGCCTTGACTCCCACGCAGCCCAATTCCCTTCCACTCCCCTCCGTCTACTTGCCAAGGCTGCGACTGTACTGAATTGGATCTTTTCTGTATGCAAAATTTTCATTCTCTCTTTAGTCTTTAAAAATTTTATATTTTTCTTGGACTAGATTATCCAGTTCCCTTCCATTCTACCTATTCCCGCCTTAGGTTAGGAATAAAGAGCACAAAGCAGGGCGGTAGAGTTTTACAACACACAATTAAAGGACTTGGGGCTCACATTTTCCCCAGAGCCCTAGGAGTCAGCTGTCTTTTCCCAGATGGGGCAGAAGCTCCTCTCGTGCCTCCCACTGGCGCATGGAGAGTTTGTCCCCAGCAAGCCAGGGAGACGGCTTTCAAACTTCCTTTGTTGTCCAGAGAGGAAGAAGAGTCCCAGAGGAAGCTGCAAGGCATGATACGAGATTAGAAGAAGAAAAAATATCTGAGAAATTAGTGTGGTGAGGTCATGGGTAGTTTGAGCAGCTGTGACATTTGCTAGTCCCTGTCAGTCCTCCCGCTCCAGCCCCGCACGCGGCACCTGTGGCAGTGCACCTGCTCTGTGGGCTGTCCACCTGGACAGCCTGAGCGTGCATGTACCCCGGGGCCTTTGTGACAGAAGCTCAGGCAGCAAATCTTTTGCGGGGACCCTGCTTGACCCTCCTCACCCTCAGCAGCTCTGATGAGCTCCTGAGCCTTCTGAACCTCCGCGGGGTCGGGTTTCCAGGCTGGGCCTGGGACTGAGGTCAGGGCTGGACACCAACTGCTTTCTCTTTCTGGGGATCAGAATGCTAGGTTCTTTCTGACAAAGCGCAGAAACAGGAAGGAAAAACATCCACAGGATGTTGTCTTTTGGTCTCAGAAGGAAGGCAACAGTATCTGTAGGGCTTGATTGGACATTTTCTGAAAGCTTAGACTTTTGCTGGCATGACCAGGACGTCTTACCCCGTGATGTGTGCATCTGAGAAATGTTGGGAGTTGGAACCTGAGCTGGGGTGGGGCTACAGATCAGTGACCTTCACGACGCCTTAGGGAGTGGAGCCCTTCACTTTACAGATGAAGAAGCTTAAGGTTCAGAGAGGTCGAAGGAGCTACTGAAGGTCACACAGCCTGTCACTGGCAGGGGAGAGCTAACGCTCTGATCTCCAGGCTGCAAGCTGGGTTCTTTCCAATGCACGACACTTAGCCTTGCATCTGCTGGTCTGTAAGGATGCCGAGACGCGGAGGCCTGTGACCTGTCACTTCAGGGTCACTGGGTCTCCTACTGTTACTTTTGTCTGTCCATAGTCATTATGCAGAAGAGAAAATTAGAAATAGGCTGAAGATGCGGCTCAGAGGTAGAGCGTTTGCCTGGAATGTGTGAGGCTCTGGGTTCAGCCTATGGCACTGGAAGAGAGAGAGAGAGAAAAAAAAGAGAATTTAGAAGCAGAAGAAAGTAACAATGTTTTGTAACCCCATTGCTCAGATAGGGTAACAGTTAGCATTATGTTTCTTTCTTTCTTTCTTTCTCATCTTTTCTCCCTGTGGATACCTGGGTGGGTGCGAGTGTGTGTGTGTGTGTGTGTGTGTGTGTGTGTGTACCAGAGTACTCAAGTGCATGGTGGAGTTGGGATTGTGCATTTCAATCAGCTGGACTTCCGCTGTGCAAATAGTAGAAACCGCCCCAGTTTGAGACTAACCAAAGGAAAGGAATTTCCTGGCAGACCACACAGTTAAAAATCAGCCAGGCTTTTGGACAAGCATGATTCAAGGAATCCTGTTTCTGCAGCAGAAACTCAGACCTGCTGTTCTCAGAGGAAGAAAATGCTGGCCGGGTCAGGTCAAGGCGGCACTATAACTAGACTGCCACCCCCCGTGTGGGCAGAGGAGCTCTGAGTTTCTCTGTGACTCGCAGTGTCAGCGCCTCCTCTTCTCGGTTGCTGTCCTTATGCTCAGGGTGTAGCCTCCCTCTCAGGGCTGCTTTTGCCTCCGAGGGGTTCCCGTCCACCCCACTTTCCTTCTTGGGTGTGTCTGGGGACAGAGAGCGCTATGCCAGCAGGACAGGGGGATGTGGTCTGACGTCACCCCCATCCCCCGCACACTGAGGGTCGAACCCAGGGTTTCCCACTGAACTGCGGCCGGCCTCCTTTTCCTCTTGTATTTTGAAAGAGACTCTGGCTCAGTCGCTATGTTGTGCAAGCAGGGTTCTAACGTGCCGTGCTCTGCCTGTTTTGGAGGCTGCTGGATTCCAGGTGTGTGAATGCCCAGCTGTGTCCGGCCTTTGTGTGGCCCTCCAGGCACCTGGCTGTGAGTTTTGCACGGAGTGGGTGCTTCCACTTCGTGCATCAGTTTTTGCTGTTGCCCTTGGCCTTGACACTGGGGTTTGCTCAGTCTCTGTCTCATCCTCCTAGCTCCCTTCTGTGCCCCTTTCCATCTCTTCAGGGATCTGGGGGGACGGTGGGCGGCCCTGACTCACTACCATTCATTCCCCTGAACGTGACCCAGTGCATGTTCTAAAAATGACTTGGGCATGGGAGGCTGAGGCAGAAGGATCACCAGGAGTTCAAAACCAGCCTGATTTGCATAGTGGGCTTGAGACTGCCCGAACTGCATAGCAAGGCTCTGACTCAAAACAAACACTCAAAACAAACAAGAAAGGAACAAATCAGAATGGCTTCTCCCTGATTTTGTGGAGGAACTCTCACAGAAGCAGCCTCCTTTCTTGTATCATGAAACCCATTTGTAAGGGAGCAGGAAACTGTAGGAATGAGGTCCAGGAAGGAGGACAGGCCATGCAGGGACTCTTCTTACCACTTCTTTACATCTTTTCTTTCTCCAGGCTCATCCCTACAGCCCAAGAAGGAAATTTTTCTTCTTATCAGGCAGGAAATTAACCTTTGTATCAAGAATTGCATTATTTTTCTTCTGTCATTAACTTTGTAATCACTATGCTATGGTCTTCTGGATTTTACCTCAATTTTCCAATCATGTTCCTTTCTATGAATTGAAAGTAGAATTGGTCCTCACAGTGCTTCAGCTCTTGTGTATCAAGGGTGCTTTGGTCCCGGCTGGATGCCTACTAGGCGTTAAGAAGGCTTTCTGCAGGCAAGGGGTTTCTGCTCTCCTGAAGGCCGTGGCTCTGACTTATCCAGGAGATGGAGAAGTACAGGGCCACGAAGCAAATCTGGGGAAAGAAGTCCCTTTGGTTAAAAGTTTTCTGGTATAGTCAGGGAGGTTCGAACCAGAAGACAACTAGCCTACCTTCCTGGTGAGTGGTGCACGACCGGCACAGACTCCAGGAAGAGAAAGATAGGTGCCTCCTGTATGTCTACCAGAGCACGGGCTAAGAATCAAGGACACCCCACCCCCACCCTGTAAGCAACCAGCTGGTTCAGAGGACCAGCTAAGTTGATAGCAACTAAGGTACATGAAGCAACTAAATGCTTGTACTGTTTGATTGATTTTGCAGGCCTGGGGCCAGCAGTCTGAACATCTCTTGGGAAGATGACACTATGCAATGTGGCAAATATGGGGGATTTTCTTCTGTCTTGTCTTTGAGGCCCAATATTGTTCTCACCATTTTGCTTTATTCTGGTTAATTTTTTTTTTGCTTTATTTCATATTCTGTTTTTATTGGTTTTATTCTGTTTTGTTTTGTTTTTGGTTTGATTTTACTATACCTGATGGAATGGTCAACTATTGTGAAGATAACAAGATATACTATAGTAACTATTGTTTTCCTAGTATCTTGCTTTGAAGTTCTGTACCACTGTTTTGTTTTGATTGACTTTGTTCTGTTATATTTTGCTGGATTTTACTATCTTTAAAATAAAATTTTAAAACATTTTCTGGTATAGGTTTAACTTCCTAGAGTCAGTTCGATACCCTATGTGTTTCATGACCAAGAGTCTAATACAGGCCTGATTTCTACATAGCCATCTACTCTTGTTTAGTCATTCATAGCTCACTAAACCTTCCTCTTTTTGTTTGATTTTTTTCAGGCCTTCTCTTCTGGAGGAGGGGAGCTGGAACGAAGGCCAGAGCCTCTCACACACCGGACATTCACTCTAGCACTGGCTCCACTCAGCTGTGACCTCAGCCCTAAGGTTCCTCTTGTGACTGAATAGGTAGATCAGTCAGGGTTTTTGTTGTTGTTGTTGTTTTTTTTTTTTGTTTTGTTTTAATTGTAATTACTACTGCAGCGGACATACTGAGATATACATTTCTTTATCCCTGTTTCCTTATTTTGTTTGATGAAATTTTTAGTGGGGCAATGATCTGGTCAAAATGTCATGCTGGGAGTGTAGCTGAGTGGTAGAGCAATATCCTAGCGTGTGAGGCCTTGGTCCGACTCCCCATTGTCAGATAAATAAATAAACAAATGAGAGAGAGAGAGAGAGAGAGAGAGAGAGAGAGAAAGAGAGAGAGGCTGCCTGAATGAAGTTTAAGGCTGGCATAGTGGCAGGTGCTACTAGGGAAGCTGAGGCAGGAGGAATGCTTGAGTCCATGAGCAACATGGTGAGATCAAAACCACAGTTAAAAATTTAAAAACACTACAGATAGATTTTGCAAAAACACTTTCCCGAAGTGTTTGCTGTCATTTTGATTCTTACCAGTATTGCAGGAGTGTGTGAAGCCTGTTGCCCAGGGCGGACACTGACTAACGTGTTAGGCGTGGCTTCTCCCAGCCCTGCAGCTGCCCCGGCACCAAGTGGTCACTTTAAAACCCATCCCGAGACGGCCTTCCCCTCTCCTGGTGGCTGACATGGGCCTCTCCTGGCTTTGCAAACCTTCCCGAAGCCCGTCACCAAGCAGCTGTAAGTGTGCAGGGCTTTCTCTTCTGCTAGCCCCCTCCCCTTGCCCGGTCCTGCTGCTCCGTGTACTGTGTAGGAGGCCGGCTTTCCTCCCTGGCCATAGGGCCAACAGGTCAGTGGGGTGCTGCGTGCCAGCGTTCTGAAAATGCAAAACTCCACTTTCCGGTTTTTTGTTTTTACTTTCTTTGAGTCGTCTCTGGCTCCTCCTCTGTAGGAGTTCAAATGGAGCTGAAAGACAAATGAGAGACAGGTCAGGTTATACCAGTGAAAATTGCTGTGTTTTATGGGGCTAAACTCATTATTCATAATTTCTTCTTTGCAATGTGTTCTTTTCCAAGAGGCTCTTCAGTTTGTATAAAAACAGGTATTTCTGCTCTCCCAACTCTGACCCTGCAAGGCGTGGACTTTTGCCTAGACTCCAGCTGACATGTCCAGTAGAGCGTTAAGAAAATGTTTAGGGCTGGGAATGCAACTCCAGGGCAGAGCGCATGCTTGGCATGCAAGAGGCCCGGGGCCCACTCCCTAGCACAGAGAAACAAATCTTTTCAATCTGTTAAGTAAAAATCTTATCTTGTGGGTTTTTAAATTTGTATCTTTTTATTATCAGTGAGGTCAAGCCTTTTTCCATACATTTGCTCCTAATTCATGGAATCTCTTTTCATACGAATTGTCTGGTTAAGTCCTTTCTCTTTGTCTCATGGTACTTTAGTATGAGATTTAAAAATATTAGGTACATAAGCCTTTGAATTGTCATGTTTGAAGTAGCCCTTTTTGGTCTTTTTATTATTATAACATGTACAAAAATGTTTAAACATTTTCATGAAGCACGTGGGCAGTTGATGTTCATGGATAGGAATAGTGAGCATTTTCAAGACATTTCTATTCTTCATGTAGTTTACGGAAGTAACAAAATTTAAATCAAATTCTAAAAAGCTTATATGTACAATCTCACAAGTTTCTTCTAAAATTTAGATAGAAGAGGAAAGGGCTAATAATAAGCAAAATACACATGAAGAAAAAGAGTAGAACACCGAAAACTGTGCCTTCCAGATATTAAGATTTATAATAAGATGATAGTAATTAAGGTAATGTATTGGTGTTGGGACAGAATATCAAGTAAGAAAAGAGCACCTGCTGCATAAGGGCTGCGGGATTGATCGGTTACCTGTGCAGAGATAAGGAAATTACTCTACATCAACTATATGTAAACACAGATTTTGTGCAGATTGCAGACCAATCTGTGAAAAATAAAACTTTGAGACTTTTGCAAGACATCGTAGGATGCTATCTTTCTTAATAAGGGATAGAGAAAGCTTTACAAACCAAGGCCTATCGGGTGCAAACTGTAAAGGGAAGGATTGATACATTTGACTTTATCAGCACAAATAATGCTGTTTGTCAAAAGATATCATAGTTAATGATCATGGAAGCCACAAACTACATGACATTTTCCATTTCTATAATCTAGGGAGGATTGGTTTGCTGAATAGGTAAAGAACCTAGAAAAGAATGCCGGGTATGGTGACACATGACTGTAATCCCAGCATTTAGGAGGCTGAATTAGGAGAATAGCCTCACATTCAAAGCCAGCCTGAGCACTGGGAAAACCTATTAAAAAACAAAACAAAACAGAATCTAGAAAAGAGATATGAGACTGACAGAACCTGACAGAAAAATGGGCAAAAGATGGAAACTCTTAAGTATTTTACTGGGGCAGGTGTGTTATATTGAGACTTGAATTCCAAGTAGTGAGTTCCTTTGTCCTTTAGGCACACACATTTTTTTTTTTTTTGTTCATTTGTATTTTTTAACATTTCCTCTCTTACTGTCACAATTAGATGGTCTGTGTTCTGTACTCTCTACAGCCCAGCTGTTTCTCCAAGGAACCCTAATTTCTTCTGGGAGAGAATCATATTTGTTTTTTTTGTTTGTTTTGTTTTGTTTGTACTGGGAATTGAACTCACGACCTCACACTTGCCAGGTGGGCACTGTACCACTGAACTACATTCTCAGCCCCAGGAATCATATTTGAAACCAAGGTCTCATACATGCTAGGTGGGTACAATTATTACTCTTGGGGTATTGCTGCTCCCATCCCCTCTCTGTGGACAGAACCTAGGGAACATTTGCACGCATACCTCCGCACACACATTTTCTGTTATGTTTATTTTCATTTATAGATACACAAAAACCTTGACAGTCACACGGATGCCACCACTTCTAACCTATCGGCACAAAGGTCAGTCTCCCTTCCTTCCCGGATCCCGTTACCTTTAGTATGCTTACTTATCTGGCCCATTTCCTTATGAGCACCAGTCTCACTTTGCCCCTCTGCCACCTTTCCTTATAAAAATGACCCCTGTCCCCCACCTGGCCCCATCATGTCCTGTAGGGTGACCTTCGCTTGATGCCCCCATGCACGTTCCTTCTTCATCTCACCGGGCTGCCGCATCTGGAGCCCGGCCATCCTGTGCCCGTGTCCTCCTTCCGGCTCCTGCTCCTGCTCCACACCCGTGGTCCTCCTGTCTCCCTCGCGGTGCTCCTCACCTCGCTCTGGGCCGGCATGCCTTCTCCTCTCCTGGTGCAGGTGCCCAGCCTGATAATCTACTGGATGGCTTACCACTGAACTGTTCTGGAAAAGAAGGCAGGAAGAAGAAAGAGGAGGAGGAAGGGGAGGAGGAAGAGGAGAGGAAAACAGAACCATCTCTAGATCTTGATGGTTTCACTTTTACTGTCATCTTTCTCATCCGTGGGAATGTGACATGGCTTAGAGGTAGTTTTACTGGAACCGGGGAGGGGCCTCCAAGTAGAGCACTCGCCTAGCAGGCACAGGGCATTGAGTAAGATCTCCAGCAGGCTGAAATCAATATACATAACTTTACTGCAGTGGAACCATAATTTACTGAACAGTTTTCCTAGTCCCATGTACATACGTTTTGATAATACTCTCCAGTGCTGAAATGGATGGTTTTCTTTTCAGGTTTTTTTTGTTAGTTCGTGTTTGCTCAACGTGGTTTCCATTCGCCTTAGAGTGTAAGCGATGTCCAAGCACATCCTGATCCTTTTTTATTCCACCCTACCGGTACCTAAACTAATTTGTTTAAGTTTTCATCTGCAATGAAAGAAAAATAAACTTTTTGATAAGGCTAAGATTTTCTTTTAAGAAGAAAGTATATAATGCCGGGTGTGGTGGCTCATGCCTTTAATCCCAGCACTCGGGAGGCTGAGGTAGGTGGAGCATGGTGAGTTCGAGACCAGCTTGAGCTACAGTGTAAGCAAGGCCGGCCTGAGCTACATAGTGCGACCCTGCTTCGAGAAAAGTAGGCTCGGGTGTTTGGCTCAGTGGCTTCAGTGCCTGCTTAGCTGGTGCGAGGTTGTGAGTTCAGTCCCCGGTACCAATTTAAAAAAAAAATATGTAATATCCAATTTAGGAGAATTTTAAAATAAACAGGGAAAGCTAGTCACTAAATTGTGACACTTCAGAATGAATAAATGTAATTGTGTCTGGGCTCTGTGACTGTAATACATTAGCTGCACATGAAGGATTGCTCTATAATACACATCTGTTTCTACCTAGAAAAATAAACAGCAAAGCCCTTTTTTACCCCTGGCTCTACTTCTTTGGATTCTGTCAAATAAAATTAAACATAAGAAACCAAAAAACTATCCAAAGAAAGCATGGATATATAGGATCATGCTTACTATTGCGCTATATAAGAAGACTGCCTCCTGAGTTTTTAAGAGGTTTTTTGGTGTGGACTATGCTTTTTTGGATATCACTAAATTATTTAGTGATGTCACTGCCTGCTTTGACCCAGTAGACTCTTTCTCCTCGGTTTTTCTACACCATTTTTCCCTTGAGAAGAAAACCTCACAATTGTCAGTCTCTGGGAACACAAACAGATAGATTGTTCCCATTATATTTCTTCTTTATTGCATTATTCTAGACTTGCTTTGGACCCTGGGCTGCGTCTCCTGATTCTCTGGGATCTCCTTTATTCCCTAAGAACGTAATGGCCATAAAATTGACAGAAATATCCTGGGATTATCACCTTCATGTTTGCCGAAATGTTTTCAAGTATCTTGTACTTTCTTACAATATACAAGCAAAACATTTTGAAATTTCAACCAGGAGAATCTAGCAAATCCAATTCTTCTAGCTCAGCTTGTCTTGTATTTTTTCCCTTGAGAACCATTTATGTTACGCTAAACTGTCATGTCTCACTGTGCTCTGTGTGGCAGTTTCCTGGTCTGTCCTTATTTCTCATGACCTTGAGAGTTTTGGGGTGTGTTGGCCAGGTGTTATAGAAAAATCCCCCAAATTTGGTGCACCTGGTGTTTTTCTTATGTTTGCTGATGTTACAGATTTTCAGAAAGGAACATCTTTCTCATCATATCATATTGTATCAGGAGGACTCACGCTTAACATGATGAAGCCTGGTGATAATCATTGCCTCAGTTATTGTTTTTTAGATTTCTCCATTGTAAAGTTACTTTAAAGTTGTTTTCCATTTTTGAATTCTCTTCACTGGGCATAATTCACTAACTCTAGCTGTTATCCAAAGATCATGTGGGAAATTAATGTTGGCCTCCTGGAAGGGGAAAAGTTTACATATATGATTTGAAATTCATTTCCCCCTTATTTATTAATTTATATAAATATCATTTCTTGATATTTGTTTTATACTTTGGGTTATAATCCAGTGCTATACTACTTCTGCTATTTCTCAGGTTTCCTTAGCCTTGGCCACTGGAAATTCTTCCAGCTTGGCTTCCGTGTACCTTTACCACACCTGTATCTTTTCATGTTTTGAGCTTTTTGCTAGTATAAGAAGCACTGGATTTATTTTGTATCTGTGTTTCCCAACCCCAGAGTTGTCTATGAGAACTCCTGGTTTCTTTCATTTCAGAATGGCTTTTAGATAAATTTGTATAATGGATTACAACCTAGATTGTCTTGGCAAGTAGGGCTCAGGACAGTTTTCACAATAGTCTGACCCAAAGCCCAGGCATTTCTCAGGAAACTACCCTCCTGGGGAGTTTTGTAAAAATTTCATCAGAGGCACTTAAGTGAATTACAGGATTAAAGAACAGCAATCAGATGATATCATCTTAGAAATTTTCATTAGAGTGAACAGGATTTATCAAACTGACAGCTTGTTAAATCTCTGATTCGTACCTGAGTGGTGTCGCAATGGAATTCGTGGACTTTGATAACAGCTTGCATCAAATTTGCTGGAATTCAAGCAAACAGGAGAAAAATACAAAAGTAGTAGATGCATGCTTTTATTAAAAAACCAAGTTTTTCTTCCTGCATTGATAATTACTACATGATTCATGAAAATACCTCAATGATATCTAGTTATATCTTTAAAATGTGCACGGGTGAATTCACCACACGCCTAGCAAGCGCGAGGTCATGAGTTCGATCCCTGGTACCAATAAATAAATAAATAAATAAATAAAGTCACCACCACACAGTATAAAAATATGTAAGCCAGGCATGGTGGCGCACGCCTGTAATCCCAGCACTCGGGAAGCTGAGGCAGGAGGATCATTGCAAAGTCGAGACCAGCCTGGGCTACAAGGTTCAAGGCCAGCCTGAACTGAATAGTGAGACCCTGTCTCAAAAAAAAAAAAAAAAAAAAAATAGGACCAGGGATTTAGCTCAGTGGTGTAAGTGCCTGCCTGGTGGGTGAGAGTTTGTGGGTTTGATCTTCGGTACAAAAACAAACAAGTGAACAAACAAAATGTATAGTGCAGTGTCTCTGCCTTCTAGGGAGATGAATAATAAAGAGACGTTATCTGGTGGGAAAGACAAGTATTAATAAAGAGCCTTGAGAGCTGTATGGTAAATCATTCAGAGGCGATAGCTACGAAATCCCTGGGGAGGCGTTAGAGGGCTGTGCCTTGGGAGGTAGCCAGGACCTATGGTTCTCGGGTGATGTTGCCTCTGTGACATGGCGTGGGGCAGTCGGGATGTCTGAGGACACTGGGTGTCTCTCTGTCATGGGAGTGATATAGGGGAATGATCTCGGTGGAAGACCTCCAAATGATATAGGGGAATCAAACTCCCAACCTACTGTATATCCAGCATGAGTTCGTGTTCTCTAAAATTGAAGAATGAATTTTAGGAGCAACGGAGGGTAAGCACAGAAATGTTTATTGAGAGAAAGAAAGCTTCTGTCTGAGAGAGAGACAGAAGGGGTCCCAAGTGGGTTGCCAAAGACTCTGTCTTTTCTGGGGACTTTCATAGGATAAAACCATGATGAGAAAAACTGGGAACTCACAAAGCAGATGGGCTTGAGGTGGGACAGAACTGTGATCAACCAATAAGATTAATTGTTTAGGTAAAATTCACCGAATCAAGGACAAATGGGGAAGCGAGTCACGTAGTAAGCGAGTATTCTTACAGATTAGGGGGTTGGGGTGGTAATTCCTGGCCTCTCAAGATGATCCATCCCTAATCCCTAGTGCTTATATTTAGGGTATGGTTGCATTTGTTTTGCCTTCTGTCTTGGGATCTGGCCCACAGCAAGAGGTGTGTGTCTCTTCCAAAGTCACAAGATATCTAGTCCTCTGTGCCAGCTCCTTTGAGGGCCTCGCCCTGTCGGACTGCCTATAATATTTCTAACTAACTCAGTTGCCTGTAACAGGAGGAGAAGTCATCTACTAGTCAGAGAGCAACCGAGGTTGAGTCCATGGAGCACAAAATCCACAGAGGTGGGAAAATCAAACAGCAGGCCTGTGAGAAAGCGGTCATACTCTGGTGAAATATATTTGCTCAGTAACTCTTGGCTCTCAACTGCTTAGATAGCTGATTACACCAGTCATGCTCAGGTCGCAGAGTCGCCTAGAACAAACTAGAACCGAGGACTGGGAAGAACAAAGGTGCGTGTGAAGAGGTACTAGGTCTTAGGAAATCGCAGCAGGAGTATATTCATCCAGTTGGTTAGGAATCTCAGAAACAATGTGTTGGCGGACATCTCCACCTTAGTTTTCAACCAAACCCTCAGTATTGTAGTTTTTGAATGATTCGCTCAGAATTGTTATTTTTTTGTTTTGTTGTGATAAAATATGCATAATGAAATTGACCATTTTGATCATTTTCAGTGGCATTACGCACCCTCACACTGTTGTGCCTTCATCACTACTATCCATCTTTAGAACTTTTCGTTCATTCCATACTGGAACACTGTGTTTATTGTGCAGTTACTTTCAGTCAGTTTCCCCTAACTGAGACAAAATACCTGACACCCACGATGTAAAGGAGGAGAGGTGTATTTCGGTCCACCGGGTTCTGAGGTTTCGATCTGTGGCTGGCTGGCTCCAAGGCAGGAAGGGCACCGCAGAAGGGACTGGTGGAGGAGCGCTACTCACACCGTGGACGCCAGGAAGCTGAGAGTGACCAGGAAGTACCCTTCCAGTTCACACTCCCAGGGGCTGCCTCCACCCAGCCTCCACTTCGTAACAGGAAGTCCATTATAATACCCCGTAATGCAGTCACTGCCTAAAAAAATCCACCTCTGCACACTTGAGGCTTTTCGGGGGACATTTTAGATGTGAACCATAACACTCACTAAAAAGCCCCTTATTTTCCCTCCACACAGACCCGGGTCACAACTGTTCTGCTTTCTGTTTTTATGTCTCTGGTGACTCTGAGTACCTAGTTGAATCGTACTATAGCTTTCCTTTTGTGTATGGCTTGCTTCACTTACTACAGTGTCCTCGAAGTTCATCCATGTTGTGGTGTTCTGCTGTATTCCTAAATTATGCTGAGGGGTTTTTTTCCCCCTTCCAGTGGCTATTTCATAGCAGGGCACACAAAACAACATTGGAGCAGCAGAGTGTGCTACAGAGCCAAAAGGAAGGGCGGGATCCTGAGGTATCCAAAGCAGAAGCCCCAGCCCTTAGCTACCAGAGGTAAAGTTGGTGACTGAGAACTTGGCATAGCTCTAAGAATGCAGGCAATGACGACCACAAGGCCGAGGCCAAAGGTGTGAGGCTGGGGTGCTGGCTGGGAGTGGAGAGGAAGGGCCTGTCGGTGCTGTCAGCTCCAGAGTAGGGGTGCATGGGGGAGCTTTTGTAGGTTCAGGAGAGGAGGGGAAAGACTCCAGAGATGACTGGACTCAAATGCTGAGGAGGGGTTGACCAAGAGGTTGGTTGTTGATTCAGGAAGCTTTTGAAGGCAAATGTGGTGTGTGCATAAGTAGCGTTTGGACAGAAGAGAAGAGCAGGGTGATGATTTACTCAGAGGAGCTGGCACCAGACAGAGAGGGAAGTGGAAACCGTAAGGTGCTTTGGGGGTTAGATAGGCCAGTCTGGCTGGAGCCCAGGGTCTGTGTGGAATGCAGAAGGAGGTAAGAGTAGTTTGACAGAGTTAGTTTGTGCAGTACAGTTACTAACAAATAATTGATGAAGATTATTTCATAAGCCATGGGCATAACCGTAAAATGGACCGGCTTCATCCTGTCCTTTGTCTTAATCTTAATTACAAGTTAGCGTGCTTTGCTGGAGAAGTTGGCAAATGTCTAGCTTCTGGCAGAGTACAAACTACCTTATCCAAAGTAGTGTCCCTGCTGGTATTAAGCACAGTGCTTTGAACCTCTTAGTCTCTCAGTAAACATTCTTCGAATTTAATGGTAATTACATTAAGAGATTTTGATGGGGGAAAATGGTTAAGGTTATCGTCTAGAAATAATCTGATGAGAACATGTAGGAGACGTGGAGGCAGGCTGACCAGGGTGGAAGGTATTTCAATAAGGAAGTAGGGAAGTAACAAAGGCTTTTCTCTACTGGCCTTAAAAAAGACAGATTGTAAGAGAATCTAACAACAGATTACCCAACCATTACAGGCCAGCAGTCTCACTGAGAGCTGAAAGCAAAGTTCAGAAAGGAAGAAAAGGAAAAACTAAGTCATGAATCACTGGTTACTTCTCCTGCATATTTTCTTCTGTGAAATCCTGGACACATTATTGAACATACAGCCAACAAATGTAACTTCTTTTTCTCTGAAATCTCAGAAGGTGATTCCTCTGTAGAAAATGCTGTCTGTGTTAGTCAGAAAATAAAATTAGTCCGGCTGTTTTTGTTTCCTTTGGGGGTTTGTTCGATGAGTTAGCGGCCTTGCGGCTCCTCCCTAAATGTGTTTAATATTGCTCGGGAACATTAGAAAGTAGCACTGTGTTTGATGAGATTCTGGTCGTCACATGGGTGCTTGGGGAGGGTTTCCCAGCTATAGAGAAACAAGAGGACTTACCCAGAGTTAGGCCTATAGCAGTCACTCCTAGAAGATTGCACTTGTGGTGCTACAACAAGCAGAAACACCGAAACGACCCAGGATTTGGAGGCAGATCTATTCATGCTGATATAGGAAAAACAATTCCAGACCTCCAAATGATATAGGAGAATGAAACTCCCAACCTACTATATGTCCAGCGCAAGTTTGTGTTCTCTAAAATCAAAGAATGAATTTTAGGAACAACAGAGGGTAAGAGCAGAATATATTTATTGAGAGAAAGAAAGTTTCTGTCTGAGGGACAGAAGGGGGCCCGAGTAGGTTGCCAAAGACTCTGTCAGTGACTTTTATAGAGTAAAATCATGATGGGGAAAACTGGGAACTTGTAAGGCAGATGGGCTTGAGGTGGGACAGAACTGTGGTCAACCAATAAGATTAATTGTTTAAGTAAAATTGATCAAATCAGGGACAAATGGGGAAGCGAGTTCCATAGTAAGCGAGCATTCTTACAGATTAGGGGATTGGGATGGTAATTCTTGGCTTCTCAAGATGATCCATCCCTAATCCCTAATGTTTATACTTAGGGTGTGGTTGCATTTGTTTTGCTTTCTGTCTTGAGATCTGGCCCACAGCAAGAGGTGTGGATCTCTTCCAAGGTCACAAGATATCTGGTCTTCTGTACCTGTTCCTTTGAGGGCCTCGCCCTGCTTAACTGCCTATAATATTTCTAACTAACTCAGTTGCCTGTAACAATGTTGACCGGCATCGATCAGGATCATTTCCAAAACATCAGGCCCTGATCTCTGGTAGTCTCAGGCTTTTGTGTGATGCACAAACAGGAGGTATAAAGGTATGGGGGACCTAGCCTAGTTCCCCAATTTCCCAAACGAGTGTACGGCAAAGGTTAAAATAAATGAGGTAAGCAATATGATTTTAGGGCTCCAGGAGACTCTGAGGGCTAAGACAAGACCTGTCTCTGGGCAGCCCGTATTTATAGTTTCAGTCCAGGAAGAGATTACAGTGGAAAACACAGGAAACTCAGCAGAATCTTGGGAGTGGTTCAAAGACTTTTTCTAAGCAGCAGGTTATGTTATTTTCGGAGAAGTATCTTGACCTTGAGTATAATCCTGAGAGGACTCATGAAGGCATAAATGCTCTTAAGCTAAGAAGAGTCAATGGGAAATCACAGATGGGTGGGATGAATAATCCTAATCCTTTCTTTCATCCCACAGGAAAATGCGCAAAACCAGACACTGTGAATTTGTGGTCCCCAACACAAAGGCAGGACCCAGCAGCCAGGCAGGTCTCCTGATTAGCTAGCAGGCTGAGATCATCAGTTCCAGGGCTAGATCAATGATCATCCGTTAGGATCAGACATTCTGTATGTTCGGTTACACTGTCGTGGTTACAGGGGTCAGGAAAGGACTAACAAAGCCATGAAGCAGTCACAGAGCTAGGCAGTCTCCAAAGGACAAAGTTTTAAAAAGAACAATTTCTTTTGTACTGTTTTTCCCCTTCAGTGGAAAAAACCTGTGAGTCGGGCCTAAAGAGCTTGGATAAGCATTAGCGGATATAAATTTCTCTGCAGTGCTTCTCCACGAGAAAATTACATGACATGCGCGCAGAGCCCTCACCTCTGAGGGGCGGGCGCTGAGAGCCAAAGGCCAGGCTTTACCCAGGTCTCCTCCTCCTCCTCCAGGGGGACCCTCAGTGACCTCCGGAAGCGGCTCGCATCAAGTGAACGGCATCTGCTTCCAAGACAAGCGGCTCCTGTCGCTCTTCCCGTCGGCCAGGGCATCTCTCCCCGAGGCTGTGGGTCTGTCTAACGCCTGTCTGTTTTCAGACACCGTGCATCTCCACGCTGCCCTAACCCTGGATGCTTGGTGTCGGGGAGACCACACCTGGCCATCTGTAAAGCACCACGTTCTGTCCCCATTTCACAGCGCAGAGGTCGCCTCTCTCTCCTCCCGGGGCGACTTTCACCAACTCTCCTCCACATGTCATCTGTGAGGCCTTAAACTTGTCTCCCCCGTCACCTCCTACAGCCCACCCACACTAAGGAAAGGGTTCCTCTTTCCTTAGTGTGGGTGGTGAAATAGATTCTTTGTCCTCTGTTGGTGAGTCTGAAAGAATAACAGTAGCAACAGTAACGGCACGATAACCCATTACAATGCCCGCTACCACTTCAAAATGACCCCGAAGTACCAATTTTGTTTAATTTCATTTGATTGCACACCACATCCTCTATTCAAGGGGGATCTGAGAGAGTGATCAGAGTGATCGTAACACAACAGGCTCACATAGGGTCGCAGTTATTTCATGACTTCCCTGGGCAAAGACAGGGTAACTGTAGGGTTTGATAAACAGAATGGGATCTGGAGAAACAGTGTCCAGTGAGGGGGAATCGTTCAGCAAATCCCTAGCACTCTAAATGATCCAGTCACTTTGGCAGGTCTGTTTTCATGACAGAAAGGGACATACCAACTGATTCTCTCGTTCCCCGCTTTTGAAAAAATTCTCCTGGTCCGTTCAAGATGCCATTGTGGTGGGAAGATACCCCCGGGAAGTCCCATGTGAGTGGCCAGTGAGTGTCTGTGAATAGTCTTCTCATCTTGTCTTGTTTAGCTATATCCACACTCGGAAAATGACTGTTTATATTACTGTGGCCACAAGTAGATGGTATGGTCTGAATGGCCGTGTCTCTCCCAAATTCTCATGTGGAAACCTAATCCTCCTGGAATGGCCCTGTGAGGTGGAGTCACGGGTGGTCATTAGACCATTAGGGTAGAGCACCAGTGAGTAGGGTACTGCCCTTCTAATGAGACCCGGAGAGCAGCCTTGCTCTCCCTACCACAGGTCCTCACTGGACAACAAATCTAATGACACTTTGGTCTTGCCCTTTCCAGCCAGCAGAACTGTGAAATAAGTTTTCATCATTTATAAGTTAGCCAGGCTATGGGATTTTATTATAAGAGCCTCGATGACTGAGACAGTAGACTTGTCTTTTCACTGTGCTGTCGTATGTGTTGATGAGATGAGTAGTTGATTTACTGTGAAATGAAAATGTTCCACTTATCCATGCATACATATAATAAGTACTTACTGAAAGTACTTATTATTCATATAATAAGTACTGTATGCTAAGCACCAGTCTAGGTATTAGAGCTACATACATGAACATGAGGTAGGTATGGTTTCTGTCCATTGGGTTTATGTAGTAACCCAAGTAGTTTCTGACCTTTCATTTAAATCTGTCCCTCTCTTCCTCCTCCCTCCTTGTGTTTCTAAATGCCCAGGTACTGGCATTTTTTCCCCTGTGGCTGGGGAGTGGGCCTGGGCTCTTGTGCATGCTAAGCATGCGGTCTACAACTGAACTACACTCCCAACTCAAGCAGCTTGTATCTGAATCAATCACATATTCCCTGGGTCTAGCCCTGGAGATTCTAAACAAGCCAGATGTAGGATGAGGTGGATGAGATGGATGTAGGATCTCTGGATTTCAGAAAAGCCTCATGGGTAGTGGGTTGTGCAGCTAGGTTGAAAACCACAGTTTCCCGAAGCACTCTAATGGCTTAGAACTGAAGTTACCGGGGTGTCTGGACCATATGTGGATGATGGGAACCAAACACACTGAACCAGGCATGTTAAATAGAGATTTTTATTTTTTTGTCATGTGCTACTGCTGAGACCCAAACTGAGGGTAGAAGGCACAATATGTTCCATATTCTAAGTTTATAGTGTCTCCATTAGCCACCCTCTTGTAAGTCACTGAAGGGCCCCAGTTAGGGAAGTGGCCAATCACACCCCTGGGTTCCGAACTACCAAGGGTGTCTGGGAGACAGGAGGCCAGGTTCTGGAGCAGCATATATAGCGTCTCCTCCCCTCTCAAGCCAAGTGTGTGGGTGACAGGCGCTCAAGGAAATCACTTGGAAAGGAAGATAAAGGCATTCTGTTCCCAGGCTTTATGACTTGGTGAAGTAGCGGACTCCCCGTGTGCTGCTGGAATGTGGGGGAAGAGGACGGTGTGAAGATGACATGAGGGGGACAGAATCAAAGCACAGAGGGCATCCAGGAGGCTGCCCGCCTCCTCTGGAGTGGAGCTGATGGGGTTCGCACAGCGCAGACCGGACTGTTGGCTCCCAGTATCTGAGCCTGGAAGTCCTGATTGTCCCAGGATTGGTGCAGTCAGGTTGGCAAAAGGGGTCTGATATGGGGAATGCTGGTGAGCAGACCCTGCCCACGAAGGTCGACACACTGCCATCATGTGGGGACTGCAGGGCCATCTCTGGGCCTGGCTGAGCTGCTAAGCAACAGGCTGTTCTAGCGGCTGTGGTCAGTTGTGGAGAAGACCATGACTGTGTCCTCTCATTTGCGGGGAAGCCGTGTTTCTTCTCCTTCCTCCCTGTCCCAGTCCCAGAGGAGCCTCCCCTAAGAGCAGGGCTGGAGGTGACCAAGAGCCGGAGCTCATTCTCCTTGCCCCACCGTGCTTCTCATCCTGCAGCTTTTGGTGTGGGAGGAGTGGAGTTTTGGTTAACTCCATTAAACCAAAATGCTTGAACAGGAATGAGTCTGAAATAGCCCGATCTGACTGAAAAGCACGGAAATAGGCAATATGCATTTGAGGAGTTGCTATTCAGCTGGCAAGTTTATTTGGGACAAACAACCTTTAGTGGAACAATAAAACAGTTCTTTGTCTACAGGTCTATAATGTGTTCAGATTCTTCAATAAACTCTTGTTAGAGGTACTGGAGTTGAACCCAGGACCTCACACATGCTAGGTAAGCACTCTAGCCCTGAGAATCCCCTGGGGACTAACTTAAAATTTTTGATGAAAACATTTTTAAAAATTAAAAAAAGAAATTACTAGTATGTGTGAGCAGTGCTCAATGTTTGCATTCCTTGTGTGGAGTTGCTACATGTACATAACACATCTTAATTCTGATTTTTAAACAATTATATGCCCACATATGAGACAATTCAAAAGATATAAAAGAATAAAAGAAAAAATTTCTTTCCCTCTCCTCTCCCTCAACCACATAGCTCTTATTTTTTCTTTCCAGAAATATTTTTATATTAATGTTTATATTAAACTTTATATTAAAGTGTCAACAATAGTTATATAATTCTGCATCACTTCTGTAGCCTTGATGAACATGTCCAAGAAATACATGGGTTAGACACATCTCTGTGTTCTGGGATTTCCATCTGAAATTTTCTGGACAGCATCATCTTGTCCTGTTACTCCTCTGTGACCCCACGAGTCTCAGTGTTTGAAATTCTCCAGAAGCAGGTGTTCGAAACATCCTCAGGATTTTGCTTTTTAATTTTAAAACCTTGAACTGACTATACATTGTTCCTATATTTTGTTTGATCCTTGTACACTACATTGTTTATTCAGGTAAACTTGGTTTAGTCACTGAGGGTTCCAGGTGTCCATCCAGGGTTGCATGTGCTTCTGAAGGGACACTGACGATTGTTGGGGCCTGTTTCCAGGTCCTCTGATTATCGAGGGTCCCCTGAAAGTGACAAAGCCCCACACTCAGTTTCTCCAGCCTCAGGCTAAACTAAAATCAACATGCTAAGGTTTAGATCTAAAACATCCCCTAAGGCAATTGGACCATAGAGGTGCTGTACTCATCAACGGATTCATTAATGGATGGGTTCATAGCCGGATGCCCTGTCAGGGGTCGGGGCCTGGTTGGCAGGGGTGGGTTACACAGGCCCTGACCTGGAAGGGGATGCTCCTGTCCCCAGCTCCCTTTTCCTGCTTCCTCATTGCCATGACTCAGCAGCTGTTTTCTACCTTGCCACTCTGCCGCACCCTTTCTGTCTTAAAGCCAGCTGACCATGGACCAAACGCTCTGAAACCATGAGCCAAAAATAAATGTCTCCTCCTTAAATTGTAGGTGTCAGATGTTTTGTCACAGCAATGAGCTAACGACTAATACATTAGGTAACATGAATACAAACCTACAAATCTCTTCCTTCTCATTTCTCAACCCTAAACTGGATTTTATCACTCTGTATTTGCTTTTGTTTCTATAGGTTAATGATCATTCTCTGGGCTTAGAGCTCCTTAAGGACAGAAACTTTGAATTATTTATTTTGCATACTCCACAGCACAAATCAGTGTGTTTTGTACAAGGCAGATAACAGGCGAAATATTTATTGAGTGATCAGGCTCAGGATTTTAGAGTCAATTCAGCAATGACAAGGGAACTAAAACAACAGTACAACTAAACAAAAATAATAACTAAAAAAAAATTAGTGATGGAAAGGAGAGAGAGTTTAAACTGGAGCAGTGTATGACCAGACATATGTTTAGAAAGATGAGCAGGGTGCAGGGCTGCCAGGTTTAACAAAAATAATCCAAGATGCCTTGTGTTTCACCCACTTCACGGTTTACCCCGCGCGTCACTCAGGCAGCACAGCTGCTCACATCCTCTTCACCCTGTGCGTCACCCAGGCAGGGCTCATTGCAACCAGTCCATTCTGGTATTGAATAAATTCGATAAAGTGATCATTTTCATATTTCCTGTTACATTATCTTATAAAAATTAATGAAAAAAAGCAATTTTTGGCCATCCTATCGTTAAATAATTGGACTGTAAAGTGGTTATTTGGCAATTCGGTATGGTTTTAATGTAAGTATAAAGGAGATTTGTGGAGGCAGAGAATGGAAACAACTAGGAGAAAATAAAATTTTGCAGGGAGAGGAGAGTTTCTGATGAATGAAGGTGCAGGACTGGGCTCAGGGCACCCAGTGTGTGTGTGTGTGTGTGTGTGTGTGTGTGTGTGTGTATACCGAGCAGGACGTGCAAACTGGATGTGGAAAGTAAAAGAGAAGTGAAAGGAAAAGGATTTTCTGCAAGGTTTTTAGATTTACATTTCAGATAGGAGACTGCAGAGAAATAATCTCCAGAAAGTTAGAAAGAGACCAGGTTTGTGCAGAGAGAAAAGGAAAGAGAAATAAAAATGAGTTCAGTTTAAGCCTTTTTGAAGTTAGCAGTGGAAAGGCACAGTAGGTATTCAGGGGTCCAGGGTTAGAATCCCGGGGGGTCGTGGTAGAAGCCATCACATGAGCCTTCTGAGGGCCCTGGGGAGCAGGGGTGTAAAGACCGTGCTGGAATACACGGTGCTTGACGCAGTGTAAAGTCATATGGTATATATGCATTTCCTTATGTTGAATTTGGATGAAGAAACAGGGAATATTTGTATACAAATATTCCCTTAAACCTGTGGTGTATGTTTTAATGTAAGCTTTTTTAAAATGATGACATAAGCCCAAGTATGGGTACTAAGCTACTGCTAGGGGCAAGAAGTTGTGCTGTACCATTGCACACAGTAGGGCGATGACAGATAATATGCTGTACATTTCAAAACACTAGAAGAAAAGATTATAAATATTTTGGCCTTAAGGAAATGTCAATTTTGTTTTGCTTTTGGTACTAGAGATCAAACCTAGACCCTGTGCCTGGTGCACATGAGATTTACCACTGAGCTTCACTGCCGGTCCTCACGACTGTTTGAGTAGAGAGATACGTTTAACTTGAGCTGAATATTACGTGATGTGCACATGTATCTAAAGAACACATGGTACTTCGTTAATATTATACTTTTTCATGTTTTTAACATATCAGTTGGAATATAAATTTAATTTTTAAAATACAGCAAAATCAAAACAACAAAATGTCCCCAAAAAGTCAAAAAATGGGGAAATGGTGAAGCAAGAAAACATCTCTCTGAACTCTTTCAGAGCCTTCCCAGAGTGGGGCCTTGCCATGGTCACTGCCAGCTTTGCCCTTGGCAGAGAACAAAGAACAAAGGACAAATCGTGATGTGCTGTGACTGCTTCTGAAGTCCCCATGGCTGTCGTAGGTTGTTATTCCTGGATAAATACACTGAAGACCTATAGTAAAGGTGTGTGTGTGTGTGTGTGTGTGTGTACATGTGTACATTCCACTAATTGTAACCCTCCTGCAATGTTGAGTAGAACTCAATAAATATTTAATGCAAAATAAAAGCAGTGAATAAATGAATTAATGCTGAACTACCAAATAGAGATTCAGCCACAAGCATGAAGTCCATAATGTGGAATTATGGAAATTTAGAAAGATCGTTATTTTACTCAAGTCTTTAGAGGTCTGAGGGAAGGCTTTTGTGGATAAGGAACTCACCTTGGAAAGCATATCAACCAGAGAAGGTTCCAAAGCACATACTCCCAGCTGTGTCATGTTCTCTTTTCTCAGGGCGTGTTTTTGTCTGTATCTAGTGACAAGTGGGTGGTGGGACTGGTATTTTTTTCTTCCATGAGGACACAGTGGTGTCAGCAGGAAAGCAGGGTTTGTTTGTGTCACTTATTGGGAAAATGAAATCATGACCCATTCAGTGAGTTGAGATTTCTTAACAGAGTTAAAATTGTTTATTATAAGATTTTAAAATGATTATAAGTGCAGCAGTCATAAACTTCAATATGAAACGGTATAAGCAAAAGATAAGCTTTCTTTCCCTCTCCTCTTCCAGTGGGTGGAGGAGTGAAGCAGGGTAACTTGGCCAAAAATCAGTGCGAATGCTCATGAAACAAGAGGTTGCCACAGGTGGAAACCCGGCTCTGTCTCCTCCATGAGTCATCCCTCTCCTCTGCTGTTGGGAGCTGGACTCTGATAATCTGAGAACTATATGAGAACAGAGTGATTAGATGAGGAAGGGAAAGAGCCAGAAATTAAGAAGCAGAATGACATCTTCTGCCAAGATTCCAGGAAAACAGAGAAAAAGGGGGGAAAAAAGCTAACATGTTTGGAGCTCCATCTTCTGGTTATGAAACAGCATAAAACTGGCATGTGATATCACACGTGTAGCCACAGAAAGTGGATTTCTCCTGCCAAATGGACTTCAAATCCTTGAACTCAGAAAGGCAACTCTTCACGATCTAGCTCCAATCCCTTCTCTGTCACCCTTCATCTGTGCATTTTCAGTCATTTCCCAGAGCCTGTGGGTGAACATTTTGGGGCTGGCCACCGAGGAAAGCCCAGGGCCGTCAGCCTGCTTTTAAGGAGGGACTTTTCAAGTCGTGCACACCATCAAAACCAAGTCGATCAATTGAGTCACGTTCAATAAACCATACAAGTAATACCCAAAACAATACTCCTCTCCCCAAATTGAAACAACAGAAATAGCTAAACTTCCCTTCAACCAGTACCAGTTTTTTTTAATTTTAAAGAGGATAAAACCAAGGAAAATAAAACATAATAAAGTCAATCAAAATAAACCAGTATAAGTGACACAGAACTTCAAGATGTTATGAAACCAACAATAGTTACCATAATGCCTTTTGTTGTCTTCAGAATAGCTGCAGGTACCTTCAGACATAGTAAAAATCAAACAGAACAGAATAGAATAGAAACAATAAAACCAAAACAGTGAATGCAATAAAGGACTTCAAAACAAGCCAATAGTAAATCCAAAATGGCTACCATAATATGTCTTGTTATGTTTCAAATAGCAGCTCATGCCATCAGATTTAACATAATCAAACAAAAGAGAATAAAACCCAACCCAACAAAATATTGAAAACGAAATGGCTTCCAGGTGGGGATCGCTTCCTGGTGAGGCCTGGTTCTCCCCCTCTGCAGTCCTCGAATGGCGCTGACTCACGGAGAGAGGCTGGGTGTGGCTGTCCACCCTCCGGCAGCAGCCGGTGCATCACCAGTGCCAGTTTTCATCCTCTGTTCCTGCCAGCAGTAGCCTCCATGTGGGTCTGTGGTCCCTTCCGGAGATATATTAAACTGTGTTGTACAAATAAGCAGACTTATAGTAATTCCTTGGTACTTTTTTTTTTTTTCGGTACTGGGGATTGAACTCACAACCTTGTGCCTGCCGGGGCAGGCGCTTAAGCCACTGAGCCAAACCCCAAGCCCTGGTTTTTTTGAGGCAGGGTCGCACTGTGTAGCTCAGGCTGGCTTTGCGCTCGTGTTGTAGCCCAGGCCGGCCTCGAACTCACAATGCTCCTCCTACCTCAGCCTCCCGAGTGCTGGGATTAAAGACGTGCGCCACCACGCCCGGCTTTCCTTGGTACTTTTTGCACACTGGAGCAGGGAATCATTATGTTTGAGTATGTCTTAATCATGTAGTGTAATACTGAGTGCAGGTGCTTTTTTACATGTTGCCTTACATCTTGGAAATCTACCCACTGTGTTACATATTGGTCTAGTTTATTCTTTTTAATAGTGACATATTATTCAATAATATTTAACCTGTCTCCTTTTTAGGCCTATCTCCAAATTTCAGTGTTTTTTTTTTTTTTTTTTTTTTGTACTGGGAATTGAACTCAGGACCTCACACTTGCCAGGCAAGTGCTGTGCCACTGAGCTATATCCCTGGCCCCCTCCATAGTTTCAAATATTCCTGTAAACTGTGCTCACTATTTCTGGAGCAGAGATGCTGTGAAGTAGAATCGCTGGCCACAGGGCATGTGTATTTTTGTTTCTGACACATGCTGATGTTTATGCTCTGAAGTGGTGGCTGCACTGAGGGTTTTCCTGCTGTAGTGGTTGATACATTGTGTCAACTTGAGAAGTCTAAAAGCTTCACTAAGTAACTCAGCAGCTCCACATTCTAGGGAGTAGAGGACATACATACCCTACCATCTAGGATGCCGTTCACTGTGTTAGCTTGAGAAAGTTTAGAGGTTTAAGCCATTTAGCAGGGTACCAGTGTCTTAATTTGTAAACATTAGGAGCCTGCGCAAGAGGAGGGCAGGGAGATGGTGCGAATGCTACACCCACCCCAGGGCAAGTAGCCTGCTTAAAATCTAAGGGAGGAAAAGAGGCTTGCTCTCCCTCTCTTTTTGCTCTGGCTGCTTTTGCTGGCTGCTGCCTGGAAGTGTTGCCCCTGTGCCATGCCACCCTGTCTTGGAGCCAGTTGATTATGATCTGAAACTTCCACAACTGTGAGCTAAAGAAATCTTTCCTCCTTTAACTTTGAGTATTTTGTCTTAGCAATGAGAGAAAAGTAACCAAGACACCGCATGCTTCTTTGGCCATTAATCTACCAATATTCACTACACTTGAACTTCTAGAGTCAATTTGGTAGCTAGGAAATGTTTTTTTCTTTTTTTCCCTGTTATCAGCGATTGAACCCAGGGCCTTCACATTGCGCTATATTCCCAGATTCCCTTACCCCCGTCCCTTTAAACTTTTTGCTTTGAGGCAAGGTCTTGCTAATTGTCCAGAAGGGGCAGTTTGTGATTGTCCCTCCTTGGCCTCCCAGCGTGCTGGGATTACAGGCACGTGCCTCCACATCCAGCCCAGGAACTGGTATTTCCTTTTAACTGTACTGCTTGTGTATTCTGTATGTTTCTTTTGAGATCTGACTTTTATTCTCTACATGTTCAGTCTCTGTGCGGAGTTGTTTTTATGTTTGATCTGCAGTAATTGTTTGTACATTCAGGTTAATAATTATGTGTAAAATATTTTTCTGGATATTGCTTCTTTAAAAATTTTGCTTTGGGTCTTACTTGTCACACGTAAATTTTGGTTTTATCTAATTTATCAACTAGATCAATTGCTGACTTATATTCCTTATATTCTCCTGCACATATGGTCTCAATTTTTGTGTGTATTATAGCAGTGTGGCCAGAGCCTCCCATGTGCCCCTTAAGGTTCAGTACCACTTAGGCTGTCTGCTTTGTTGTACTTATTTATTGGTGCCGGGGATGGAGCCCAGGATCTTGGACATGCTAGGCGATTGTTCTGTCACCGAACTACATCCCCAGCCTCACTGCAGATACTTTCACTGCTATCATCTATGTGTCTTTGCCTGAGAGCTTCTCCCAGCCTGCGGAAGAATTAGTCTCCAGTTCTTACCCTGGGCAACTGTTCAAACCTTGATGGTTGTGCCAGGTGTGGCTAAGTTTGGGCCAAAAGACCCTAAGAAAATGTCAGTACCTGATCTCCTGGTATGGCGTGAAAAAAGGCAGGGCCGGGAGTGAACGTGTCGTCCTGGGGGACCACACACGGTGGAGGAGCTTCGCCCGTGGTGGTTTCTGTTAGAGGCCTTCCCGCCCAGCCCCCATTCCCTGGAGGGCTCTGGGCCAGCGGACAGGCAGGCGAGGCTGGACACGGACCCCACTGGCTGAGCCTTCAGTCCCTCCTTTCCTCCCTGGCACGTCCTCCTTCCCAGCCCTCGCCCCAGGCTGCGCCTGCTGTCTCCCCGCCAGGTCTCACCCAGAGATGTGCTCGCTGGCTTGCGCACTCAAAGGAATATTGGATAAGAGACAGGAGGATCAAAAATAAATTTTTGAAATTTCATGACTAAGAAAACTGTGAGGAAGTCAGGGATGGAATGGGTTTGGGGAGGCTGTCTTTAATTTTCAATGCAGCCACGCAGTTCTAGATATTTAGGTAGAAGTCAGAGCTCACCTTTCTATTCTTGCTCTTCAACCTTCTCTCGGTTGTCCGTTTTTTGAGACTCCGGAGGGATCTGGGAACACGGCTGCTCCTGACCTGAAGCAAGTCTCACCCTGGGGGCCGCGGTGCCTGGGCCGCACTTCTACTCCCAGAGTAAAGTTTTGTTAATTTATTCTGTGATCTCTGCTGTGACCCAAGCCCCCTAGTTTTCCTTTCTTTGTGTGTTGAGTTTGAGGTTCCTGTGATAAGTTTTGGGGAAAATGTCTTCTAGGGGATCCTGTGTTCAATCCACAGAACCATTAAAAAAAAAATCTCTCAGAATGAAAATGTAAGTCCAGAATGTAAAATAGAGATAAAAATATGGGAGTCATTTGTTATCAAACCGAATAAGAAGTCCAAAGGCAGGTAAGGAAAAAAGATAATATTAATTAGAGATGCTGGAGAATTCCATGTGGTGGAAAGTTAATTTAAAAGTGGAGGTGAGGGAACATAATTCAAAAGTTATCAAGACAACTCCTTGAAAAGAAAACTGGTTTAACCAGCTATGTTCATGGGTCAGTAGTGAGGGGGAGAGACTCAGAGCAGTGTGGTGGTATAAGGAGTGAGAGAAAAAGAAACAGACATTTTTATTAGTTTTGAAGAAGCAGCCTAGAGCAAGGCCAGCAATGGGACAGCTGGAAGGCTGGGGCGGGGCATGGCAGGCGTTAGGACTGCCAAAGAGAGTAACCGGTCACAGGCGCTGGGTGGGAGGCGTTGATTTTTAAGAAGACAGGTCTTTTTGTCACATTTCCTTGATTCTAGGATATGGTGGATCAATGGGATACACCATCAAGTTAATCAAAGCATTACAGGAAAAGCACATAATAATGTATTAAATGTACAGATTGCTTGTAAAATGCATCAAAATTCCAAAAACATTGAAATGAGGAAAAAGTATTTTAGAATAGCAGGTGCACTGAGCTGTTTTCTAAATGTTTTACTGTGCTTTAGTGGAAAATAGCACATCCTCCTGCCTTGCAGGAGCGTGCCCTTGAAGCTTCCATACAGCTGTAGAAGCACAGTTACACTGTGATGCGGTATTATGAGACTAGTGTTCTGGAGATTTCCAACAAGGGATGCGTCCCGTGTTGTCAGTGCACAGTGAAGCTAAGGGATATGCATAAGCCAGGATGCTGGAGAATTCAGCAGGAGCAAGAAGTCTGCGGAAGTGGCTTGGAGTGCAAAATGTTCCTGAAGGTCTATAACCTTCCGTTACATGCTGGATGGGGAGTCTTCACATTTTAATCCAAATAATGTATATTTTAAAAAAGGCAATGCAAGGCAGACAGTGACTACTCTGGGGGCTTCCAGGTTGTAAACTGTACATTTAGAGGAAGAAAATAAATGGAGATACAGAATACTCACGGAAGAGATGGAAGAAAATGGTTTCACGTTATTTGTAACAATTAGAGGACATTGTAACTAGATTGGCTAAAAGGGCATCAAATCCACTGATCTTTAAAAGTCTCTTCCATCCCATAATGCAGTGCCCTCCTCTTCTTGTTTCTCTTCGTGCTTCAGAGGATGGAGCCCAGGGCCTCACACGTGCTAGGCAAGGGCTCTACCGCCTGGCTACACCCTCAGCCCTCCACCTGTGTTTTCTTTTCCCCTTGGTTGGAAAACCACCAATTTCAAAAATAGTCATTACTTTTAACTCAAGATATATTGATTTTGTAATTTTGAGGGATGGGATGGATGTGAGCCTTCTTTAACTTCCATCTAAACCTGACTGCAAGTTCCCAAGTTAACCAAATCATGTAGACGTTGAAAGAAAATTTCAGCTATGTGCTTTCTGAGAGAAGAACAATCATCATTTCATTCTCTGACATAATGTAATGAATCCAATTGGTCTCTTCCAGAATTTTCATAGAGTCCATTCTTTGCACAATAGTGTGTGTGTGTGTGTGTGTGTGTTCTATCTGAGACTATTAGTTCTCTTTAAACCTGTACACGTGCACTTGGGGTAAGTTATGCCTAGATAGTGTAGATTGACTCCACCTAACTGCAGGAGAATGAGCCCTTCTTATCAGTAATGCTCTTCCTTCCTAATTTCTGTTAACACAGAAGGGGGCATTAGTACATCTGATCTTGAAAAAGAACTCTATGTCACACAATGAAACGATATTTTAGTTTTATATGCCAGAATGGAACCTATAGTGTGAGTGATTTCTTGATTCAGAAATACGTAAAGTCTTACTATGCACATATTATGTAAATAGTCGTGTACCTAGTTAAAAGTCATTGACCACATATATAAAGTAGCGTACACATCAGTGTAGGGCACAGAGACACTTGGCAATCATCAGCTGATCTAACCTCTGTGTGCGTGTGTGTGCGATGCTGGGGAATGAACTCAGGTCCTCATGCGTGCTAAGCAGGCACGGTGACACTGAACTTCACTCCCGGGCCCGGACTAAGCTTTTAAGGGTATCAATTTGTTTTAATTTCTTGTGCAATTCATATCACTACTGTAGTTTCAGTTGCAAAACTTCTTTTTTAAAGTTGTGCAGTTTCAAATGAATGAAGCTGGAATCTTCATCTATATACTTAAGTGTAAAGAACTTTGTATGTTTTCTGGAAGTATCATATGAAAGTAATTTTCACCAAAGGTATGTTACAAAGGTAATGATTTCACCATTATCCTAGCCTTCTAATCAGTTTATATTTTTAAATGCTAAGGGATTTCAAGTACATAAAAAATTGATTTAATAAAGAAATTCAGCAATTTGATTTGTATATACTGTGCACTGATTTAAGTTGTTCTGAGGTTTGTATGTGATCTAATGTGCATCCGTAATTATTTTAGTTGTAGCAATGTGGCTTTCATTTTGCATAACTAGTAAGGGTAAGAGATGAGTCAGACTAATGATATTGCTTTATGGTTCTTTAGCATCTTTCATCTACACCTCGCTAAATACTTTGTAAACATTAATTAGACATCACACCACAACATACCTTGGAGGAAAGGTTAGTATTATTTTCCTTTCATAGGGAAACACATAGGGACTTAGCTAAGGCAAATATTAAACATATACAACTGATTTGGCTAAAGGTGCTCGTAGTGCTTCTTGCAAGGCAAGGAGGAAGAGTCGCAGGTGTAAAGTTTATAAGGCAATGTGAGTTTCAGGAAATGCAGGACCTTTTGTGAAATTAATTTCGGAGATTAGGCATTCAACTGAAGTTCCTGGTTAGAAGAGTGTGTATCACTCAGTAACCAAACTTATCTTTTTTCTGAACTGGAAAATCAGGTCAGGATTACTGCAACATGCTTGAACTTCACAATTCACATCAATCATATGATCTGGGTGTTCTCGCACAACTCTGACTTTAAGCTGATTTGCTTCTTCCATAAGTAGATTCAAGTTGTTCTTATTATGTAACCTGATTTTTGGTTTTGCAAACCAAATCACCGTAACTATTATGGGTAACCTTAAAGCTTTGTTTCTGTATGCACAAGTAAAGTGGATACCGAACAAGAATCAAGTAATTTGGGTAATTCAAATAGCGTATTAGTTATAAATATCATTAAATTATTAATAATGCAGATCAAAATTCAGCAAGTCAGAATTTTATTTTTTTCTTTCATAAAAAAGTTGAAGCGCGATCCCCCCAGTCAGCAGGGCAGCTCTAAAGCAGCGGGCACTAAGGACCCGGGCTTCTTTTTCCTTTTTTCCATCATCCATAGTGTGTGGGTTTCATGCCCAGGGACGTGCTGTGGCCCGAGATGATCTCAAGCGTGTCAGACAACACCTCCACCTTCCGGGAAGGAAGAAGGAGAAACAAAAAGGCATATTCTAGCTGCCCCTGTGAAAGAATTTCCTTTAAAGACCCATTTACCATTCACCAAACATCCCGAGCTGCAGGCATAGTTGGTAAATGCAGTCATTTAGCTATCACTATTTGGAATAAAATAAAAATTCTATTATTTAGGAATCAGAAAAGAAGGAATATTGAGTGGGTGGCAAGTGTCTAGCCAGAAACCAAAATCAACAAGTAAAGCAAGCAAGTCTTCTCTGGAAAGTGACTCTGGTGATCTGGCTTTCTGTGTTGCTGAAACGGAGTGAGCGCCTGAACCATTTCCCCTGTGGTTCATGCTCGGGGGCCCCACCCATGGGTGTCCATGTGTGGGCCTGGCAAGAAAACCAGCAAATCAGCAAGTCCATCGGCAGAACTGGGTGGAAATGCCTTTTCACTAGGTTCCTCCCCTCCCTGCCTTTGGCTGTGAACTTGTGGTGAGATGGTCAGTGTGCCTGTAACCCTACTGCTGCCAGAGAGTAGAAATTGCGCTAGGACAGCGCTGCCTCCTCTTCCCCCTCAGACAAGCCTAACCCAGACCGCGGCCACACTTTCTTTTTGGGCCACCTCCTATACTGTGTTCTGTAAGAGTATGTGTGCTATCCTGGGATTTACCTATTCCTTATCCCCCAAAATCCTGATTTTGGGAGAAATGTGAAGCATAAGTAATGTTTATTTGCTTGCAAGTATTCCACTATTAAAAAGTATTTTTATTTTTGGTTGACACATACTATTTGTGCTTACAGGGTACAGTGCTATGATTTGATACATATACACGAGGTATAATGATCTAATCACGGCAATTAGCATTTCCACCTCCTTGAATATTATTGTTTCTCGCATTGGTAATGTTCAAATTCTTCTCCTGCAGTTACTGTGAATTGTATGGTTAGTTGTTGCAGGCCACAGCTGTCCTATTAGTCGTGTAGTCTTAGAACTACTTTCTCCCCTCTCATTGTGTTTTGGTGCCTGTTATCCACCCTCCTGCCGCCTCTCATTCTCTCCTCTTCCTGCTCTCTTGTGACCTCTCTTCTATTCTCGACTTCTATGTGATTAACTATTTTCATTTCCACAAATGAATGAGAACATGTGGTATTTGTCTTTCTGTGGTTCCCTAATATGTGATTTCCTCGGTTCTATCCGTGTGGCCGTAAATGACAGAATTTCATCCTTTTATGACTGAATAATATTTTTATCATCAATATACCACTTTTGAATTCATTCATTCATTGGTGGATATCTTGGTTAACTTCAGATCTGGACTATTATGAATAATGCTTTGATAAACATAGGCATGAAGGTATTTCTTTGGGATAATGATCTCTTTCCTTTGTAATATATATCCAGGTTGGGTTGGTGGGTCATATGATCAATCTGTTTTCAGATTGTTGAGAAACTTCTGTGCTATCTTCCATAATGTATAAGAGTTCTCCTTTTTCCATATTCTTGCCAGAATTTGCCGCATCTTTTTTTTTTTTTTTTTGCCATTCTAACTGGAGTGAGAAGGTATCTATGTGGTTTTGATTTGGATTTCCTTAATGATTAGTGATGTCGAATATTTTCATGAACTTCCTGGCTGTATGTATATTTTTGAGAAATGCCTATCTGAATCATTTGTTCATTTTTAATTGGATTTTTCTTTTGCTGTTTCATTTTTTTGAGTTCTGTATGTGTGCTAGATATCAACCCTTATCTGATCAACATTTTGCAAATCTTTCTCACATTCTGTCAGTTGTATCAACTCTGCTGTTGTTTGTTTCCTTTGCTGTGCAGAAGCTTTGTAGTTTGATATCATCGCATTTGTTTGGTTTTGCTTTATTGTCTGTGTTTTGGGAGCCTTATCCCCCAAATTATATGTATCCCAATGGCATACAATGCTTTTGCCGCTTCCTTCTAGTGCTTTTATAGTTTGGGGTCATAAGTTTAGGTCTGTAATTAATTTTTAATTGAATTTTATGTAGGGCGAGAGATGGGCGTCTAGTTTCATTTGCCTGTGTGTTTTCTCCCCAGCATCAGTGTCAGAGATTACTCTTTCTCCACTCTCCATTCCTGGTGCCTGTGTTGAAAATCAGTGGGCTGCGAACAGGACGGTTAATATCTGTATGTTCCTCATTGGCTCGTGTCTGTTCCTATGCCGGCAGCCTGGTGTCTTAGTCATCGAGTTCTGTAGTGTGTTTTGAAGTCCGATGTTAATGACGCTTCCAGTGCTGCTCCCTGCCCACCTGCGGGATGGCTGTGAATGTCCTTTAAGTGCTCTAGGTCTTTTGTGGTTCCATACAAACTTTGTGATTATTTTTTCAAATTTGTGCAAAATACCACTGGAGTTGCATTGAATGTGTAGATTGCTTTGGGTAGCACAGACATTTAACAGTATTAATTCTTCTGATCCATGAACAGGGGATGTCACTTTGTGTCCTTTATGATTTCTTGCATCAGTGGTTTTTCATTTTCGTAGGATTGCGCTTCACTTCCTTGGCTACATTCATGCTTCGGTGTTTTTGCTTTTGTGCATGGATTGTGAAGGGGACTGCTTTTTCAATCTTTTTCATGCAGTTCATTGTTGGTGTATAAAACTGCTATTCTTTGATATGTAGTAAGTTAGTCCTAAAATTTTACTAAATTCATTCATCAGTTCTAGGGATTTTTTTGGTGGAGACTAGATTTTTTTGCATCTAAGGTCATGTTCATGCAAGCAGGGATAATTTAGCTTTGTTTCCAGTGTGAATAACTATTTCTTTGTCTTGCTCCGTGTAAGACTTTCAATACTGCACTGAATAGGAGCAGTGGAAGTGAACTTGTTTTTGTTCCAAATCTTGGCTTTTATTCACTTTCTTTTTGTACGTTAAGTTTTTATTTTTACTGATACACATTTGCAGCACCTAAGAATGCTATTCCTCATGGGGAGTTGTCCATGTAGGCTCCACCTCTTGATTGTTTTTTTATTCTCTTCCTCTCCCTCCCTGCTCACTCCATGCCAATACCCTTCCCTTTTACAAAAGATCGATCTCCTATTTCCTATCTTTTACCTTTTATTTTGTTTTTTGTTTATACCAACTCTTGGCTTTTATCCACATTACTGTGAGCTTGTCATATGCAGACCGTGTTGTTGCATGGTCCCTTCTACACCTAATTCGTTGAGGAATTTTTGTTGTGTGTTATAAAGGAATGTTGAATTTTATTGAATGCTTTTTTGTGTCTACTGACAAGATCTGTGGTTTTTGTTTTTCAATTTGTTAATGTGCACTGTATTATGCTTATTGATCTGTGTGTTTTGAACCATTGTTACATTGCTGAAATAAATTCCACTGGATAATAATACATCATCTTTTGGATGTGCTGTTGGATTTGGCCTGCTAGCATTTTGTTGAAAATGCTTGCATCTGTGTTCATGAGGGATATAGTTCTGTAGTTTTCTTTCTTTCCTTTTTTTTTTTTTTTTTTTTTTTTTTTTTTTTTTTTTTTTTTTTTTTTTTTTTTTTTTTTTTTTTTTTTTTTTTTTTTTTTTTTTTTTTTTTTTTTTT